>MU794957.1:0-136673 GCA_027886305.1 Lentinula aff. lateritia | reverse complement strand
TGGGACGTGAAAGTGATGGAGTGATGTATCGTACAAATAAGGGCGTAGAGACGGTGAGAAAAGGAAAATGATAGGGGCTACGTACTTCATGACAAAATGTCCACTATTACTTCTGCCCCATTTTTCAAATAGGGATCAACCCTGCCCACATACAGCAGCCATAAGTTCCATATTGTAATATTTTTTCCTACAAACACCTTTGCATGTAGTACTGCTCCTGCAGTCTTTTTTGCTTTCTCAGCACTCTCAGCACTCTCCTTGTACTGCTGCTAATACATGTCAACTCCTGTTGTCTGGTGCCAGATTCCCATATACTTCATCTCTTCCTTTTTTTTCAGCCTTTTGCCATACAGAGTAAATGGCAAGCCCTCTGTCACCTCCTTTCTATACACTGCATAAACATACTTTGGAACTGAAGCAATAAATCCAGTTTGGGCAGAATATTCTCCAAATTGGTGTATCTCGTAAATGTGACTGAAGAGCCTCACTGATTCAAGGTATCACTGAGTTGTATCATCAAGCCATAACCTAACGTTATCACGACCTGTAAGCGCACTTCAGCAACAGTCTCTTGCAAAAAGGAAATAGTAGTACAAAGCCAAACCATATAGTCGGCCTCGTTTTCCTGGTAGTTGTAACCACTCATCCTGATATGATGGAAAGCATAGAGCTCCTGAAAGAATAAGGAAGCATTTCAATGCCAGACATTATGGCTGAGCTACCAAGAACTTGAAAATAGACAGGGATGGCTAGATATTTTTGTCAGCATGAGCTTTAACCAAAGAGAGTAACTCACAATAGACTACTATATAATAAGCAAAATCATGGATAAAAACAGAGATGAGTAGGCCAGCAGTAGTCCGGGTTTTGAACAACCAGGGAGGAATGATTGGAATTTACTTTGTGTAAATTTCATTGATGCATCCAGCTATAAGCAAAATGCATGCGACAACCACAAGTATGATGGTTGTCTGTGACCAACTCGTTTCACCCAGCTGAAAGCCAACAAGTAGGCATATGATGCCTGCCATAAACAAACCCAAACTGAGAAAGTCAAATTGGGATATATATACCCTGACTGATTTCCGTGGTATAGAATTGAGCTATGTGGATGTATTAAACTGTTGACAAGCTATAAAGATGGTTTGAAGAGCATCTACTTTGAGGAAATACAGGAGACCAGCAGCAATTCCACTATGGAAAGTTAGACATTGAATAGTAGGACTGTTCTTGTATACTATCCAGAGTGCCCATCTCCATGAGACTTTATCAGTGAATGTGCCACCTGCATAGCACATATCTTGCTAAGAGTCCTGGATACTTGTTTTGAGGAATCTACTGACCTATCAGAGGCCTGATGATGGAGGCAATTTCCCAGACGACCCTATGAAGTACAGAACAGATATGAAAAGAGGACAATCGGACATAGATAGAGTAGAGTTCCTAACCCCATCATTCCAGCATACTTGTTCCTTTCTTCCAGCACAACAATATTGCCAATTGTGATGAGCATGAGCTGGATTATACCACCACCGCTGACTCCCTGAATGCCTCTGCTAATGAGGAACATGATAAAACTTTGACTTGCTCCACAAAGCACAGATCCCACTAAGAAAACAGTGATGACAAAGAATAGAAGGGGTTTGTGGCCAACAATGTCCTATGCAGATGAGTTCATTTTTTGAGTTGCAATCTAATTTTTTTGTATACCGATAGTTTCCCCCATAATGGCGTAAGACCTAGCAAGTAAATACATCAATGAAACTCAGTGTTGTACTGCACTGAGGTTTTCTCACATGCCCCAGTGAGAAGATAGGCTGTTCCAGCCCATGAATAAGCATCCCGCCACCTAACTGCCTCACAATAGTTGGCAAAGCAGTAGAAACTGAGAGAATTGGTGAATACACTTAGGAATTCGACTAGGTGATGACATTTACAAACCAATTGTTTGATCCATCGCGGCAAGAAACACTATATGCTTTACTCAGTGAGGGCTTTCAGAAATAAGAGAATGCACTTGCAAAAAAGCATAAGACTGTTGTGAAGCAGTTTCAAAGTTTATTCATATGCAGAAATGTCTTCCAAGTTGCTTCAAGCTCACCCAGTGAAAACGATGGCCATGTTACTACACCTTATATCAGGTGACCTGCCAGCAAAAGCCCGCAAAAATTGGAACATACTTTTTTGGAATTGTGTGGATCTCTTGCTGATACCAGCTACCTCTTTTCGATGGATCCTGCTCTTCGATGACTGCAGCAGTTTGTGGCTCAGCAGCAGCAGAATCTTGGGCTGCTACTGCAGTTGGGTCAGTAGAAGATTTTTTGTCTATGACAGTACCAGGCATAAGACCAGACATAGTGGTCGAGAGGAGACAGGATAAGAGCAATCAGAGAAGCCCAAGTGTATCATAATGCAACAGTACTAAAACGTCAAACTCTATATGGAACAAGTGCCGGTACTTGTTCAAAAGGCAGCAAAATCTTCCATGTTCTAGAATCTATAAGATCCTGAATTTTGTTTCCCTTCGCTCCCTTTCATTTCCCATATTACTGCCTTTGGCGCATGTAATGACAGGTAAAGATCCAATAAATCAAACAAACCAGCTCAAAGCTTACAGGGATTAGATAAATTAGGAAATCTGTCCATTAAAGCTTACTCTTAGGACTGGCACTCGAGGAAATAATTGAGGTAACTTCACTTAACCTCCAATAAAGCTCATTGTTCGATTTGTGACCTAGAAAATCTGAAGAAATCAGACTGAGTCTGTATTTGCTTCAGGTGACCAACTACAGATTTCTATTTACACAGGCCCCCCTCCACCAAATTCCTGCCCAACCCAACAATACTTTGAAATATCCATTGCCCTCACAACCCAAAGTACTCCCCTAACTCCTGCTTCGATCTGTGTTTATTGTGCTGCCTCTCCCGAATAATCATGAAGAGTATGCATGAACGCAAAATGAAAATGGCCATTCTGACGGAGGGTGGCTTTGTCACACTTCCTGGTAGGTATGGTACTCTCGAGGAAGTAAGTACATTCCTTGGGGATTGCTGCAAATTGTTGATATGCATTTCTAGATTTTTGAAGTCACAACTTGGTCTCAGCTAGGGATTCATAGCAAACCCATTATTCTACTCAATGTTGAAGGGTATTTAAATCCGCTGAGAATGTTCATTCAGGATGCCATGGCTGCAGGTTACATTAAACAACAATATGCTGAGCTCATTACTTTTGTCGATGCTCCTAGTGATTGCAGCCAGGAGAGCTCTGACTGGGGTCTAGCTATACTACAGTCTTTGTCAAATTGGAATTTGGCTAGAGATGGACTGTTTCAATGGGCAAGGACAAAGTTATAGTACACACAGCTGTATAGTAGTAGTACCCATCTTGACTCAATTCTATATTTGCAAGAAAGTTACTGTATTGCCCTGATTTATCTCAGTTTATTTATCAAGTGGGACTAAACATTGAATGGTAAACGTGTATTGCAATATACTGAAAAGCTAAGGTGAGCATCAATGCAGTTGAGCCATCTTTTTAGTCCTTTGTCGGTCTATCTTCAGAGTGTCTTCAAATGCGCGATTGAGACAGCAGACATTTGCCAGGTTCTGAAGAGAAGGTACCCAGTGCATGTATTGAGCTACATATTTGGTAATTGACTATACTTTTGACAAATATGGCTTTAGTGTGCTCATCAACAGCTGCATCGTATGATTCCAGGTTCTCATCTGTGATGAATTTAAAAGAAATTTGTTGAAGAGGTCTTCAAAATGTCAATCAACAATCTATGAACAAGATTGACTTAAGTAACATACATTTGAATTGAATAAATGTCTTTGGCGAATTCAGAATCATGATTCTTCTCATGAATGAGATGGCAGACTTACTCCTCCAAATAAATTTGCCCTGTCAGAACGTAAACGGTAAGATCTGTTTTGTAACCTAAAAAGTTAAAGTTGTACTTACGAGCTAACAATGCTATCTCCACATCTGCAAAACCTGGAAATTCAGCTCAGGATTAAAAGCAGATCCCAGCAGATCCCAGCACTAAAAGCAATGAAAGCATTATGCTCTGGGTACTTTCAATGCTGGGAACTGCTCTCAGCTGCTTTCAGTCCTTAGGCAAATTTCCAGGTTTTGCAGATGCTGTGGGGTTTGACATTCTGAACTTATAGTTGAATAATGCTCCTACATGCTTCAAAGGAAATACATACCTGGAATATGCAAAACTAGGATTCTCCATCCTGAATACACTGGCAGCATGCTAATATTCTTAGTCAGTTGCTTATCAGCCTTAGACACAAAAAATGGTATATACATCTGTGTCTCAAAAGACGAAGCTTGTCATTGCAAATATGAGTACAGCTCTTGATTTACTTGAAGTTATATCAAGGTCATATCCAGCATGTAGTTGTCTTGTTTTAAATCTGGGCTCCCTGCTTTAAGAAAAGTCAGGTGAACTTTGTGGAATTTCAAAAAAACTCTCAGAGATTTCAAACACACCTTGCAATGGCATTTTTGGAAATATGAGGGGGCGGTGGAGGCGGTGGAAGGATATTGGGCATGATAGATGTAGCAACTATAATGTCCAAAGACAAATTTCTTCTTCATAATGGTATAGTTATATAGGAAGAAGTTCCTATTGCATTGAAATTTGCCAGTCAGTTAGTCAATTGAAGTGTTGTCTCGATGTACCATTTGTAAGTACCCAAGGCTTTCTCAGCATACAGAGATTAATCTGATGGAATGATGCTAGACAGCATTTGCTCCGTTGAGAACTTGAGAAGAAACAGGCCATGTAAAGACACAGTAATTAATTGAGGTGTATACATCGCATCGAATATGATTGGGCGCCTTCTAGGAAAGCTAATTCAAATGGACATCGAGTAATCTTCCTTTGGATTAACTCCAGCAATATTTTAAGTAGCAAAGCTGAGCAATTATTAGCCTAATTTGTGCTCAAATGATGCAAGTTCAATAGTCTGAACTTTCTCTTGGGGTGTAGTACTAAGGACCTTGGCTAAGTGTTATGTGCAACTCGCATGTAATGACCAAACAAAGCCAAATGTAGAGTCACCCACAGAATTTTGACGTACTAACCATGCTCTGGGTGCTTTCACTGCTGGGAAGTGTTCCCAACTGCTTTCGGGCCCTTAGCCAAAAATACAGGTTTTGCAAATGTCGAATTGTCCTATAGAAACTTTACGAAAGATGTACGAGTTGACCAAGGGTCTAGTTACATAGCGTATCTTCTAGCAGACTCTTACTACCTCGACTCGAAGGTGTCAAGAGATTCTTCCTTTGGGAGTTTGGACTAAAGTTCCACTCATGAGTGTCACATGATACCAGGTGATATCATGGTCCATGTGTCTAGATGCATCTGAATCGGAATCAGAGCCAAAAAATACTGAGTTGGTTTGCTACTCTTTGTTCGCTCGTTCATTTAATAATCAATCCAGCTCATCAGCATTGCAAAATAATAAAGAACCTTTAAATAACAATGTACGCAGTCAGGAAGTGCTTACCTAAACCTCTTCTTGACATATTCCTCGCTGATCCTTTGTCTCCTGCTGCTGTCGCTAAGACAAAGAAGGTTTTATGTATCCCATACTGGACTGATCAATATGACTGACAACATTCTGCCAACACAGACAGCCGATGCCCTAGTCACATATGGTGCTCTCGTCATCAAAGACAGCAGGATCAATGAAGAGGATAATGAGAACTTTTTAGATCTTTTAGAAAACTATTTTGCTCAATCCGAAGAGATCATCAAGTAACTTTTCTCTGCGATACTAGTAAGTCCAATTATCTGATCGTTTTTGGCATATATGTAGGAAGGATGTTCACAAAAAATGGGCCTATCAAGTGGTTTGGTGAAATGGATTGGACTTCTACTTATTTGCTGAATTACTCCACTGCACATCCAGGGTGTTATGCCGGAATTAACTCTAAAACTAAAATGCATCTTTGAAGAATCGTGCATGGACATAATTGAGAAACTAGATCCAAACAAAAGGCCTTTGGATGTCTCGGAATGTCCTTCTGATTCCAAAATTAGGTAATTTACTGAGAATAGTATAATAATCGAAGCTGAAGTATGTCGAAGATTTTTCTGGAAGATGTCGACCCCTCCACCCTACGAAATGGAATTCCCTCTCTCAAGTATCCTAAACATCATTTTAGATGCTTTTGCCAATGTATGGCAAACCATGTTGGAAACTTGGGGAAATACTCTCAAAACTGTTGTTCATACCGAATTTCACTGCTTTCAACTGACCAATTTTCATACTTTTCAAATAGCGTTGAGAATGTGGCAGAGCTTGCCACGTTGGGTTTTGGATTGCCTCACTTAGTTTTCACAAATATGGCCAAATATGGGTAGGTGTTTCAAACACCAAATTGCTCAACCTAATACTTTTAATGAGCCTATTTTGCAAGACCACATCTCTTGGGCCCCACCTCAAACAATTTAGCAAAGCATGGAAAAGAAAATACTTGCAGGTTTTCACTCAGATTCAAACTGCTTCTAAGTTTTGTTGAAACCTAAGCACTTGACTTACAATCTCAGTGTGCCAATACCAGAACCATACATGGCCATGCATGTTACCCTGGTCTACACATCTGGGCATGCAACACTGGCAAGCGAATGAGTGTGAAAATTCCTCCTGGAAAATTCATGCTTGTTCAAGCCGGAAAACAGTTCGAATATCTAACCGGAAGATACATCAGACCTGGCTGCCACAAAGTAGTCATCAATGATCAAACGGTTGAGGCATGCTTTCCCCATCATGGTTCCAATGTCACTATTTTATTTACTCATGTGAATGGAATAAACAATCAATCACAGAAAGGTGGATTATCCTGACTGTCCTTTGATTCATATCTCAAGCACATTCTTTTGGCACCTCTCCTCTGATTTCACCCTTGAACCAATCCACAAATTAGCCATTCGAGTGCCTGAGGACGAGAAAGGCAAAACACAATATCCGCCCATCAAGGTAGGGGCTCAAAAAGTGAAAGTAAGTAATATTCAGAGATAAATTTCCTAATCAGTTCTAGATGGTCCCTTCCTCAGGGAAGTAAAAGATATTAATTTGGGACAAGGCAAAGTGTAAATGGGTTGGAAACAATATGTTCAATGGTAGCACCTACATAGTATCATCACCGTTTCACCTTGACCTTGCACATACATAATTTTTACCTGCTTTACATGATCATAATGTAGGGTTAGGCAATGTTTGTCTTTTCCCCATCCATCTCCTTTGCCCATGAATTCGTAGGACCTGATTTTGCTACTCGGCTGAACTGTACCAGTTGACTCAATCAAAGCTATGGAGTTTGACAGAACTCCGCAAACGTGTCGAGGCACATGTGTGTATACTTCATTCACTACCAGTTTTGCCGTTGGGATCTTTAAGTTGAATCCTTATGCATCAATCAGAGAAGTATAAGGAGCTATCCTCTTCTAGTACATTCAAATATTCCCTTCCCCTTTACTCCAAACCACGATGTCTGGATCCAACCTCCCTGCCATCGACATACAACAGCTGACATTCGCTCACACCACTCCAGGTGCTCTTCCCTCCGACAAGCCCTTCATTGCTCTACGTGATGTGCACTTTAGCCTACCTCGTGGCAGTCGCACACTCCTCATAGGAGGGAACGGAGCAGGGAAAAGTACGCTGCTGTACATCTTAGCGGGGAAACGCATGATATAGAAAGGCTCTGTCAAAGTGAGTGCTTGGACGCGATGTGTTCAAAGATTTTCCTCCGGTGAAATGATCCCATGCTTTTCAACATGGGTTTAATCTTGACTGCTTGATTTTCATACTGGTAGAATGTCGTATACCTTGGTACAGAATGGTAGGTCTTTTTTGTTTGACGATGCATGGACTAACTAACCATTTTTGAGGGCGATGAATACAGAGACTCGAGGTGATATCTTGGTCTCCGATTTTTGAACAGGGTAGGCGGATATAGACACAAGGCGCACCGAGACCACCTCCTTGATATTCTGGATATTAACCTTGATTGGTTAGTGACACCCTCATCTTATACTTAACGTGTAGCTTCGGCTCATTTCTTGTTATTACCATTACAATGCAGGCATATGTATCACATTTCAGATGGCGAGAGAAGACGAGTTCAGCTTTGTATGGGACTGATGGGAGAGTGGGATGTCTTGCTACTAGATGAGGTCAGCTGAAATTGGATACATATCGAAGAAAGATGTGAACACTTTGGGTATAGGTCACTGTCGATTTGGATGTGCTTGTCCGAGATCAGCTCCTGGAGTTCCTACAGCAAGAGACCATAGAGCGCAATGCGACTGTTGTGTGTACGTGCTAATACTTGGTATGCTGAGCAGATCCATTTATGCTATTTGTTTCTAAGATGCAACCCATATCTTCAACGGTTGGTTTTCTGATGTCGCCTCGCAATAAAAGATCAAATGGGTTAAACACCCCCCGTTTCTCCAGGTCTAAATACATTTCCGATGCATATAGCACACATGTGTGATGGGCAATTCACCTTGAACCCGATCCCATGGCCGCTCCAGGACTTGGACAATCTACTTGAAGATCCAAAAGCCAAGGAACACTTTTTAAAATCAGGATTGTCAATTCATGCTTTGGCACTTACCTGGCTTTCAAATGATAGAACTGCAAGAGTGCAAGCGGAAAAAGAAGGAAAGTGACGTAAAGTTAGAGGTGCTCGGGCTCAGGTAGGCCTAGTGAAAGCTAGCTTATGAATGATGCTAATGAGTATGCTGTTACAGCCCAATAGACGATTCCCTCAGATTCGGAAACCTTTTACAAAAAGTGAGCAGTCATCCAAATAAGTGTTCTACTGTTCGCAAATCGATTGCCATTAGATATGATTACAGCCGTTGACCCGTCACAAATTTGAGGCTGTCGTAGATCCTGAGAGAGGCTTGTACAATGGGTTATGGAATGGTATGGATACAAAGAAAAGCCGTGGGGCCAAAGCTGTGTATATGAAGATTACTTGTCCAAGCGAACTCCACACTTGTGGCATCGCTGTTCCGTATTGGTACTGAAAAGGTGACACAGCTTGAATGAATACGAGCTAAGATAAGGTAAATTTCAGTTGACGTACAACAGGCATATGAGGTTGACTGGGAAGCCTTTGCAGAAACCCGAACAAGCAAAACAAGCGCAAGTTGAATCTTCAAAGGGAACTCACAGACAACGGCGGTTATGATCCCACATACGCCTAGCGAGGAGTGCGTCAGCGGCACTCTATTTACTGAACAAAATGACTCATACCATAGTTTGTGTCTGGGTCATGAATGCCCTGAGCACATTGGGCGAATACTGGACAGATTCATTGAAGGCACAAACTTGTGAGACATACGCTGAGTCCTATACTGTTCTCCTGTTTGTTCGACACTCATAACGTGTGGCGGTAGCATCTCAGGTTGGATCATTTTCACAGGAGGAGGTTGCACGAAAGGTTGTGGCTGCACCAGAGATTGCGGAGGCTGTATGTGTATCCGTGGTTTAGGGGATTCTATGTTGGACAGATTTTGGGTGCTAGTCGGCGTATAAGCAAGAGGGTTTGACATGTCGAAAGCTGACTGTGGAGAGTACGAATAAAATTGATAAACTTTTGGTTGCTTTTATATCTCATCGCTGCACATTCCAAGGCTGTACACATATATGTATGTGATGAACAGGGAAAAGAGATTCAATGAAACGCCGTGAGTCCGGACCGGATGTTATACCTATTACGGCACCGAATTTGCAACGACGCGTTGAATTTTGAACCAGTTCAAGCATGAGCGACGATGAAGAGTATATCGTCGGCAAGTCTGTCTTTACGCTGTTATTTCCAGAGCTCATTGGCCTTTAGAATCTATCATTGCTGCTCATGTCAAGAGACAAGGTCGAGGTAAAGCATGGGTAGGTAGCCTATTCACTTGCAAGTTACATTGAAACTAATTTTCTTCCAGGAATATCGCGTTAGAGTGCGTACCATTTCCATTACTAAAAGCACTTGGCTGAAAAATATTTTTAGTGGAAAGGATATAGCGAGAAAGATGATACGTGAGTCTATCAAGCTTTGGCCCTACCATAACTCTGAAAGGAGATCTCCAACATTCACAGATGGGAGCCCGTCAAGTCTTTTGCAGAATCAGAGCACTTTATTGAGAACTTCTGGTCGAGAACTTCAAAGATGTTGAATGGGCGGGATATCAAGGATTTGAATGCTTTCAAGATTGGAGAGGAATTCTTCCCAGTTGGTCCACGTAAGTGCCAGACGATAAGCTCTTGGTCTTTGCTGACCTCTCTTCATCACAGCATTGAAGAAGCGAAAGTCCCGGTCTGCGATCAAAGACAGCTCTCCTGTTGCTAGTGGCTCGAGACAGACCCCAATGAACAATAAAAGACTTCGTACTTCTTCCCCGACTGTACCAGAAGAACCTTCGCCAAAACGAGCGCGTCAATCAACCGATGATGGCGTCGAAACACCGTCTGGACGCAGAACAAACCGGACTCTGACCACTGTATCTCCTCGCCGCCCAGTCAGGCAACTTCAAAAGGAAGCGTCGGTCGTTCCTGCATCTGAGGGCGAAGAGGAAGATGAGATCGAAATAGTTGAGACCGCGATCGCTTCTGAAGCTCCTCCGCGCTTCAGACGGCGTTCAGCTGACAACATCGGCCAGAGTTCATTAGACGATAACGAAGCTCAGTCGAAAGCAGATCCGCCTGTTCCTGCGCACAGAATGCGTGCGGCTAATCCTTTGGTGCATATGCTGGATGACTTCGGTGATATGGACGGAGCGATAGGTGTCAAAGCTAGAATCTCAGGAAAGGGGAAAGCCGACGCGAGTGGGTCGTCTAAGCCTTCCACCTCGAACTCCGTTCACAGGCGAAAACCTGGTCCTGGTCGCTCATCCGAAGGTTTTGGGAAAAGCAAAAGCACGAGCTCACTTTTGACCTTTGACAAGGGTCAACTGAAGACTGTGAAGGGAAAGTATGTCGCAACAGAAACTATGGCGCGGCAGGAGCAGGATGAAGCAGGTGATGGCACTCCCAATATTTTGAATGATTCGTCGCAGCAGCCTCCTTCGCATGTGCCTCCTCGGACAAGTGGAGAGTTAATCCAACTCGTCTCTCGCGGCGCGGATGCAGAGGAGCTACAAGCTTTCGAAGAAACTGAGGGCGCTCCTTCTCCTGGACTTTCGAATGGCCCTAGCTCTATCTTGCAACGCAGGTATGTGGCAATATTTTGGGCAGCCCTTGCAGTAGTTCTTATACTGCCTTTATTGCAGCCTGTCGCTTGCGAAAGAGAGTTTGTTCCCATCTTGGTCTTCAGTGTCATTTGCGTCTCCTGCTTTCACCAAACGTCCAACAATTTTTGGTCCACTGTAACTAGTTATCATTGTTTTTCATTTTCCCGCACTTATCCGTTCTCTTAGTGGCTCTGGGTCTGACGTTCGACCAGCATCTAACACGAATCACGCCCCCAACGCTACTCAAGTGTAAAGTGAATTCACTGCGCGCTAATTGTTTCACTCATTATTCAAAGCAGTGTACAAACTCAGCCGTTCCTGGTGACTATCGACGTCGCAAAAAAAATTCCAGTCGTCCTGACCGATCTTTCGCCCAATGATGCTTCGACACTTGATAAGATCGTCCGCAATGCATCAGGGGGACCTCCAGGAAAATTCTACTCCAATAATGCTGCACTTGCTATCCTGGATACCTTACGAACAGGCGGTGCATCGGCAAAGGTCATTCCGTCCCCCAATGCGACTGAATCCGAGACCCAGGAACTTGGAAGGTTCAGTGAAAGATTGAGCCTGAACGAATTGGTGTGTTGATTTCCTCGACCTGATGTATTTCTAGTCTGAGTCACATCGTCCTTCTAGTTCGTGCTCATGGTGGGATTCGATCTTTTGGTGTTTTGCTCGTCGAGTGCCACTTTGATCACACAGAGGCTGAACATACCTACCTCACTTCTCAGTGAACCGGCAAGCCTTCTAGTCGAACAAGTGAGCATCTCAAATCATTCTGCCTATGCCAATGCAGTTTTGCAAGCGAATGAGTAATTCTTGCTATACGGATACGCACTAGCTTTGAGGGGAAAAGCCAGAACAAATGGATAATTACGGTAGATAGAGAGATAGCTAGAAGTACAATGCGACAAAATATACATATTCTACTATTACACTTGATACATATTCTACTATTACACTTGATACCTGTCAGGGATGCGTCTGCTCCTGGATGATGTTCGAGTCCTGACAGCATAATCACGACCGCTTGTACTCGCGTTTTTCGCAGCCTGCTTCTTGAGCTGTCGGACTTTCATCTCCCGTAATCGCACAATATCAAACACCCAGTCAGTTTCCTCGGCAAGTCTCTCTGCTTTTTCATGTAACTCGGCTTCTTCAAAGTCGGAAAGTAGCTCGAGCGAACTTCGATGACCATTCCGCCAGAGTAGAAGTTGCAACACGGCTTCGGGCAGGAGGACATTGAGACAATACTGTAAAAAGAAAGCATTATTTCATGGAATTAACGGTCACTTATTGACTGACGGTGATTTTCTCGAGCCCTGCGAGGTTCTCATACAAGGCGCAACCTTTCTGTCTTTCTGACGTAAGTCGTGTCCCCTCCACGGTAACAGTGTCTTTATTCTGGCCGTCTGAAGAAACCTCGTTATCTTCTGACAATAACGATACCATTGATGAGGTCGGAGGGACAGGTGGAGGTGATGGAGGCAGGTCAATGTCAGTCAAGGCAGGTGAAAACCCCTACATTGCATGAGGCGTATGAATATGCGATCGAAATTTCTCTGGGAATGAAGATGCAAGTACCTTCGACATTGCAGAGCTGCCAACCCCTCCACCGTCAGGATAAATATTTTCTTTGGAAGAATGATCTGTATTCGGCGCGCCAGAAACAGACAACGATTGTGACGGGGAAGCGGCGTTGAAAATGTGTTCCAGGGGGTGACGGATCTCCGCATCCTCTTCGATGGGTTCATTTAACAGAACAGACTCAAAATTCGATTTGTTGGAAGCTCTGACTTCGTCTCGGAAGCACCAATCACACAAGTGTTTCTGGAGCTTGTCAACGTCTTGTGGGGGTGTCGTTCCACGCAGCCCTGCTGACGCGCCAAGTCCTGCGCGTGCTTTACCACCCTTCATAAAGCTATCGTGTCGGCCTTTGGCTGGCGCGTAGTTCTCGTTCAAAATTGCAAGAAGGACAGGTTTGATGTACGCTAGTTGGGCGCGAATGGAAAGATCGTTGAAAGCACAGGATAGAGAAGGAAATGGAACTGGACTGGGGCTGGGACTGCGAGGAAGGAAACCAGTATCTGAGGAATGGTTATTGGTATTTCTCGAGGTGTTTGCTGGATCGTCTTCGTCGCCATCGTCTCCATTATCCAGGTGGTCACTTGCAAACTTGCCCATCTACCGAGTAAAAAGTCAATATCATTGTCAATAACATTGACAATCTGACCAACCTCGCAAGTTCCAAATTCCGGCTCATGGCAAGCGTAAAACCAATCCCTAGGCACTTCTTGTTCTGTATCGTCCAGCCATAGGACCCTGTATTTAGGCTCCTTTTGTCGCGTTTTTTTCTTGGGCTTCGGAGGAGGAATGTATGCCAACAATTTAGCTGGCCAATGAGCGACCCTCCTGTCTGCCCTGTCGCGTGCAAGAACTAGTTCGCCTGGAATGTCAAGGATTTCGTCTGGCTCTGGAGGATTCCAGTCGCTCTCGACGTCCCCTTGTGTTTCCAGGTCAATTACTCCAATGTCATTGCCCATCTTCTTTTGCTTCCATGTCGTTTTTGTGTTCCTCTTCGGAGAAGTTACAGTGCTTTGGGAAGCACTGACTGATGCATACCGACTGGCTGCACTGAGAGCGAATTCAATGGGTGGTAGACCATCGTCTTCATCTTCTTTATCCCTAAGAATTTCAAAGACCGCAGCTTGCCAACTAGCATCTAGAGTCGACAGGTCGCGTTTCTGCTTCTTCTTGGGAGAGGCAAAGACAGATGTTGTACCCCTGTAAGACGAAGGAGATCCAAACCGGGGACGGCCAAGAGAGTCAGTAAGGGAAAGGATATTGTGGTTACATGGATTTTGGACACGAATTGTCGCAGCAGAGGTGCCAAGACTGCCATATGGGCGAACAATTATTTCGCGCTTCAGCATTCCAATACTCTGTATCTTGTTAGTAAGCCAGTATAAGGTCAGGGTCAGAAATGTACAGATACCTTTGCAGGCCACCACATATAACCACCTTTGTCACCATTGACTTCCGCATCAGAAACATGGCCTGCCTGGTTAACATGAATCCAGACAAGACTTCCCAGACCTTCGATACTCCATCGTTCTTCAGACTTGTCTTTGGATACAGTTATTTGAGAGCTGAGCATTGGAGTAAGAGGTCTCAAAGGCGACAAGGACTCTGTGTCGCTATCACCATCTGGAGGAGATAGAGGCCTTTTGCGTGAAGAAGTTCCAGCCGACGCGTCAGGTAGCTCAATACGGGTTGTTCTCAAGTTCCGAGGGCGTGTTGAGCTTTCTGAATCAGCACGAAAATTAGCTTTCCTCGACCTTCTTCCATACTTCACGGGTGATGATCCCTTCGATATTCCTGTTTGTCCAAACAGGATATCTCTCGACGCGGTCTTCCCAGGGGTCGTAGGAGAAGTCAAGGGAGGAATCTCCCCCTCCATGGCGAATATGAATATGTCAAAGGGACGTAAAGCTAAACCCAAGGTTGCGGCAAAACGATTGTACGAATGGTGAAGCAAGTTAAGCAGAGTAGCAAATCCCGTCGGCAATTCCGGTCCGGGAACGGTCCTCTTTTTCCAGCACGATAACTCGATTATATTATGCTTGCTCAGAAAACTTACCACTCAGTTCCTTCTCTTGACCTCGCCGATACTTCTCCGGATCACTGGAAATATCTATCCGAAGGTGGTGCGACGCTAGTATTTTCGTATGCTGGGCCACAAGACGAACGATTCCACAACAAAGTCTTGAGACTGGGGAAAAATAATAGTGTAGTGGAAGACGAAGACAGCCTCATTTTGTTCCAGACTGAAGTAATCTCCCGACTGGTATTGCAGAAAAATCTCGCAGTCCTGGAAACGGTTTTACTATCTTCATCCTGGCTAGAATCACTTTCGTCTCTCTGTAAGAAAGCAAGACCAGATTGGAGGACCGGGGACATCGACACGAATCGCACAAAAGGATTTTTGGCACCCAACTTAGTTTCAAGTCCCATCAGCGTCGAGATCAAGGCAAGTTCCATTGCAGCCCGATCCGTCCTATTTGATCAACTCTCCTGCTTTTTTCAGCCCAAGTGGTCTTTCCTAAGGCCCGGACTACGTACATGTCGATTTTGCATGCATTCCTCCTGTCGTGGATGGATAACATCCTACTGTCCTCTGGATCTCTTTTCCTCCTCTCCCGCCCGAATCAAGAACGCCTTGTACGCTTTGTATGATGCGTGGGCTGATGGTGCTGCCAGTCAAAATAACTTTCGCCTGTTTGCCGACGGTCGCTTAATGTCTCCCGATGATTTGTTATCCGCACTACGTGGGCTAGGTATGCTTCATTCCTCCATTTTGGAGGAGAAGGGTATCCGCGAACTCGTTGTTGAAACCCTGCTTGTGTCATTCATAAAATCCGAGTCTTTGGAACTATTGAAGACGTTGAAGAACTTGCAAAGAACATTGGATGGCCTAGGGATAGAGGGATTGGCTTCGCTGTGGGACAGTGTACACTCGCTGGATAAGACATCGTTCGGAGGAGGATTCCCTCAACCCACCATCGACGACTGGAGATTTTTCGTTACCGAGTATCTGGAGCCTCAAGGCTGTTCAGTGCCAGCACAGGCACCCTCGGGCGAGACACAGCTTCAATACAACATCCTGTCCTATCTCCTCTCTGCTACATTCAAAGATTGTTCGATGATGATTATGCTACCTGGTCTACTTCACGAGTCTCTTCCCATATCCTTATTTCCTTCACGAATAACCTTGATTGACCTCGACCCAAAGCGTGTCGAACGCCTCCAAAAGTGGCTCGAACAGGATCGAAACATTATACAAGAGTATACAGTATCAAGCCAGACGAATTCGGAAAAGAGATGTGTGGATGTTTAGGAGTTGTAGATTATTGCTAGAGCAGCTCTTATTCTACCAATAGTTGTACACATTATACATGCACACTGCAAGCACACTGGCATAAATGTGTCCATGTAGTTATCACTAGCCCAATCATATGAGCACTACTAGGCGGTCCGTGTCCTCGAATGAGCATTGATTTCCTCTTGTGGAGGATGTGCTAATATGTCTCCAGCAAGTAAACCACTCTCCTCCTCTGCTGTCGGCCTGCTTCGGGACCGATGGCGGCGAGGTTTTGTACGATAGATGAAAGACTGGGTAACGATTGTGAGGTCAAATACTAGGGTTCCACCGCTTCCTAATAAATATCTGGATGTGGATGTGAACGCAGAAAAAAGAACTGACTGAGTACGACAATTTAAGAAATCAATCGCAGATGACTTACGGAATACTTTCTTTAATGAAATCCGTGGAACGTGGTGCTGGTTGATATACTTCTGGGGAAGTGAGGATAGAAGCGACGTAGAAGGTGTTTCCGAGGAACGCGAAGATAAAGAGGTACATGGACAAGCCCTGGAATGAGACAATGAGAATCGAAATAGACACGGAAGAAAGTATGCTTACTTCTACCGATTTTCTAACATACTATGAAGCCAATCAGAAGGCACCAAAAGTGAGCAGACCGAGCGGTCTGAGATCCAAAAGAATAACGTACATTCTTCCAGATTTGGGGTAATCGAGATGTCAAATAAAGTGTAGTGCATACCCATGCAAATATACGTCCGACGATACGTTCATTAGAGTCCTCTATGATCTTTGGTTCAAAGGGAGGTGCGTTGGTAGTCTGAGGTATACTAGTTATGGTATGAATATCGATAGACGCGTATTCATTACCCAAAGACGACGGCGCAACGTGTTCTGTCGGGGACATTCTGTCCAATGAATTCATAGCTCGAAGTGATAGAACTCGTCCGGTTATGGACCCGTTCACAAGTGATCCTATGTGCCTTGGGGCTGTGAAAGATCCTAGTCCGAACATAGCAAATACTCCGAGGAAGACCATGCCAGCACTCTGCTTGCTCACTCGCGAGCTTCGTCCCACTGATGTGGATGGTAGCGCTTGTCCCATATGCCCTTGTCCAGGTTCTCGCTGCAATGTCCTTCCACGAGCAGTGGAGTCTGCTGAATTATCGAAAGTCGAAGTGTGCAATGGAGGAAGATAAGCTGATCGGGTCAAGGCAGGATATCTTCCAACACTAGTTCCCCTCCTCTGCCGCTCCGTATTCCACGGTACTTGCTTGTTACCTAGGGTTTGTCCTCGCTCCGAGTGGAAACTGTCCGCCAATGCAGATAGAGCGCCTTCCTCTACGTCATCTCCATCGTCCCTCGAAATTCGACTTTCCGATGATTCGAAAAAGGTGTCCCGGCTTGATTGAGGCCATCTATGTGCTCGACGAGGTGCGCTGTGTTCCTCGTGCTGGGCTGCTAAAGCTGCAGCTGCAGCTACATTGGATGCAACAGCGGATAGCCTACGATAACGCGGCGATTGTCGGTCACCAACCGACATGGGACGAATCCGAGATCTTGCCCGACTTGGAGGAGGATTTACACGCTGATAATAGACATACTGACCTACAAGCGCCAAGTCTACTGAAACAAAGTACGCTGCGAGCCATGTCTGAGAAATTGGATGAGTCCAAAAATTGCTTATGATTACAGAGATGAAGCGTACTTGGAATGGTAGTTGCTTAGTGAGGATACAACCAATTAAATTCGAGATATCGCCTGGGATTGGGTTATCTAGTCAATCCTAGAAACACAACAAGTGAAGAGAACTTACCGAGCAGCCAGTTGGCAAGAAAAGGCAAAGCAAGTCCCTCACACGAGCGTCTATGGATATTCTCCAGGACCTGGCTGGGATATTGTGAGATCACAGACATTTCAAACATGAATATTAATACTGAACGGAAATTGGGCACCGAGCCAACACAAGATAGAGGTATAACCAAGAAAAACACTGAAATCTGGGAGGGAGGCCATGATGGCCCTGGTGAGGTCAAACGAGTCGAAAGCAAAGGGCGATGCCTGAGTAACATAATACAAACCAACAAACAACCTAACTTAACCGGGTTTTCTCAGTCTCCTTATCTTGACTGCATATAGTAAGTAAAGGAGCAATGTGAAAGCGTGTATGAATAGTACTAAGAATACACTAATAGAATTCAAATATTGGCAAACACCTCACACTGCTATGCAACGACAAAAGCGACGACCAACAGACTCCATTGACGAGCCTTCCTCGTCCTCTAAGCGAGCTCCGCCATACAAGAAGACGCGGATCGTCGAACCAGGTGAAGACCCAGCTACTTTCGCTGAAGAAGTCGACTCTGCTCTCGAGAACCCGTCTGCTCATCGCAAAGGGCGCGTCAAGAATGAGGGATATGATTCAGACTCTAGCGATGACGGTGAAGGTGTGGTCTATAGCAGGAAAAAGGGAGCAGAGAACGATGACGACGACGATATGTTCGCGGCAGCTGAGAAGGAGGAAAAGGCTGAAGAAACGAGCGCAAAGAAGAAGGAGAGTTATATGCGTCTAGGCGATATCGAAGGACAAGAATTCGGCAAGTCTGATTCAGATGATGACGATTCAGAGGAGGAACCAGAGGATGAAGACGACGCTGAACGCAGGAAAAAAGCCGGAATGGGGTATGAATTGTCCTCTTTCAATATGAGAGAAGAGATGGAGGAAGGAAAGTTTACAGAAGATGGGTCTTATGTTCGCTCATTTGACCCTCATGGCGTCCACGATCGCTGGATGGAGGGTCTAGACGAGAAGGAGATCAAGCTAGCACGAAAACGGAAGCGACAGCAGGAGCAAATACAAAAGGAAAGGATAATGGCAGAGGAAAAGGAACTCGAGGAGAGCGGTGGCAAGCCCACACTGGAGAAACAGCTATTGCCACTGCTCAAAAAAGGCGAAACCGTGTTAGAATCATTACAACGACTGGGTGCGGAAGTCAAGAAAGCGAAGGGGAGGTCGTAAGTTTTGTGTTTCAATGCATCCATTGGAAGAGGTTTACTGAATCCTCATATGCAGGAAAAAGAGCGCATCGAGGGATTCCATGAACGTGGAATCAGCAGCCAATGCGCCCTCTGACATTGAGCATATCACTCATTTAGCTTCGACCATCATGTCACTAGGAGACACCGATATATATTCAAAAACCTACGAACAGTTGGTCCGCTCTGTCAGATCCTCAGGCACAGTCGACGCGAATTGGGTCCCTCCATCTGCGAATAAAAAGTACGAGTACAAGTGGGATATGCCTGGTGCTAGTCAATCCGATCAGATCTTTGGTCCGTTTGAAGAGGAGGAGATGCAATCATGGTTCAAAGCATCTTATTTCGGACCTTCAGGAGAGAAAGTCAAAGTCAGACATGTAGGGGGGGAGTGGATGGATTGGGATGAACTGCTACCATGACATGTTTTCTTACTACTTCCTCACATGTATCTTTATTGTATCTCTACTCCAGCTCTATTCCAGAAATGTACCTTGGTCGAAACTTGAAAGGTTTTCACCTTTCTAATATACATATGTATAATGATCATGCAACTTGTACAAATGAAGAGTGTTACTCAATAAACGAAGCCAAAGAAGAGCTTCAGTTCAATGACTGATATACTGGAACACGAAAGAAACTTCCGGAAGGCCAACCTCAGCCCGGAGCAGATCGTCATGGTTGCCCTTCAACTCTTCATTGGTAAAATGATTCCACCTGTCCAAAATGATGAGAACGAATTTCCTGTTAGCATACCCAATCAATAGGAAAAACATACGTGCTGGCATCTCCATACAGTAGGGCTGGAGACTTGATCATCTGCCTTCCATTCTTGCATCGTTTACACTTGAAAGTCTCGTGCGTCTCGCACAGCGTCTTCTCATTGAACAAAAACAACTGCCGCAAGGCATCTAGTGTAAAGTGGCGCTCCGTGTCCTCCTTCTCGTCTACCACAGCTGAAGAAAGCGCCTGTTTATTGGCTTGACGTTGGAAGATTTTTTCCTCTATCGTCCCGGTTGAGATGAAACGATAGACAAAACCTGTACGAACACGAGTTGTCAAACATTGATTTTCGTGACTAGGAAGTGCAAGTTGGCTCACATTCTTTCTTTTGTCCATCACGCCACACTCGAGCGAGAGCTTGTTGATCGGCAGCTGGATTCCAATCTGCAAGACATATATCATGTTAGAATTTTGCCGCAGAATTTAAGAGGATCGTAGATAAATACCCGGGTCGAAAAGAATAAGTCGATTCGCGCCAATGAGGTTGATACCGCATCCTCCAGCTTTACTACTGAGCAGAAAGATAAACTCCTTCCCTTCAGGATTATTGAACTGATCGACTAGTTTTTGTCTCTTTGTGATGCTCATCGAGCCATCGAGTCTGAAGAACCCATATCTATAATGGCAGAGTTCGCTACCGTACTTAAACTTCGAACATTTGCAAAGGACGCACTTCTTGGTTCGACATAATTTCTCGAACAGGTCAAGCGTCTGGGTGTAATTGCTAATCAAAACAATCTTATCGGTAGTCTGCGCTCTAAGCTGGGTAAGGAATCTGTTTTTGAAGCATCAACAAAGTTGCGAAATTTGATGATGGAGGTTGAACACAGCCGACCTTTCCAGTACCAAGAACTTGCCACTCCAGTCACAACGAACATTTTGGCTATTTTTGCCTCTCGATTTGGCGGCGTTTTGACCAGCGCCACAAAAATCCTCTGGAATTAGATGATCAGAACCCTTGAGATCGTCAGGAAGATTTAGGAGCTCGGGATGGTTGCAAAGTTTCTTCAGAATATTAATGGCCTTGAGGGGTTGAGACTCGGTTCCTCGAAGAAGGGCTTTGATTTCTGGCGAAGAAATGAAGAGACGATAAAGTGATAACTGGAATTCAGACAAGCCGCAAAATACGACTTGTTCGTATTTGACCGGGACTGATCCATTGGGTCAGTGAAAAACAAAACCACAATAGATTCCACTTACGATATTTAGAAAGGAGATCGTTTGTTCGACGGATGATAAATTTCGTCACCAGGCCGCCAAGTTCCTTCAACTTCTTTTCACTTTCGGCTTTGAAAGCGTCACTTGCTGAAGCGTCTCTTCCACGGATGATGTGATTCTCAAAGTTTTTTTTGAAATCGTTTTTGGAACCAAGATAATTGGGATTTGCGAAATTTAGAAGGGAAAAGTACTCAGACAGATCGTTCTAACAAACACGTTAGTTAAACGGTGACTGTTGCGAGGAATTGTATTGGTACCTGGATTGGTGTTCCAGTGAGGATGACGCGTCGTTTTACGTCGAGTCCATTGAGTGCTTGGAAGGTAAGGGAGTCTATAAATAGAGAGGTTACAGGTGAAAGGAAAGTTAACGCAATAGCGCTGACCAGAGTTTTTCAATCGATGTCCTTCATCACAGAGTAATAGTCCAATCTTGCAGTTTGCGAGATAAGCCGTTAGAGTTCGGAGCGTCTCATAGGAGACGATCATCACTAGTGCATAGTGTCGGTTTGACAAGTATATATCATTAAGAGGGAAGTACCAGGCTGTGTGACATTCCGTCCACAAGCAGCTACCCACTGAGCTACCTTGGGTAGGAGCTCAGCTTTACCCCCTTTACCGTCTACAGCCAAAGCGTTGATAGCGTCTGGGCCTAACCATTTGACTAAAAATCACTCAGACGAAGAATCTTTGGACCAGGAAGAGCGCACGCACTAAGTTCGTTAGCCCAATTCTTTACGAGACTTGATGGACAGGCGATGATACATTTCTCGATGGAAGGTTTGCTGGCATGTGGAGATTGCTTGATCAAGGTCCACATGAGAGCAATACACTGTAAGGTCTTTCCAAGACCCATCTCGTCGGCCATAATACAACCGTACTGGTTGTCGACCATCATTCCTGTTGTGCATTTGTATAAGAACTGAAGATGTAATGAATAAGAGGCAATGAAGAGAGTGGCAAATAACGCACCTTTACGCCTTCGACTTGATGAGGTCGTAGCACCTTGGACAACCGGGGATCAATGACGACCGGAACCTTCCCCACTTTATCTTTCTTATCTTTCCCTTCGCCCAGCATGACCTTCAGACTTTTATGAGGATTGAACATGCCCGCGGTCTTTGCCTCAGCATCCTTCATCGCCCTCTCCTTGGCTTCTAACTTCTCTCTCTCCATCTTCTCTTCTTCTGTTTCCCTGTCATCAATGGTCGGGTCATAAAGCACAATGGCATGGTCTTCCATAGGATCGTGAAGAGGTCTTGGGATTAGCTTTGCCTGAGGACGGATACCAAGAGACACATTTGACGGTACTAGAATGACATCGTGTCCATCCTTATTCCGCATCGATGGCATTGAGAATCGTCGGACTTGGTTAAAAGGCTTGGGTTTGAACACCGGATACTGCTTGACAGCAGCCAAGAGCTCGTCCTCGTTCATATAATCTCTATCATCCTTCTTTTTCTTCTTCTTCTTATTGGGTCCATCATCATCGCTATCAGAGCCCTCACCCTGTTGTTCCTTGTATGAAACTCGTTTTCGTTTTCGCTGAGGTTGGATACGTTCAATGTTAATAGTGAAGCTAGGGGGTCGAAAGGGCTTGTTGATACGAGTGCTTTCTTGGAGCCTGTCAACTACCTTTCCGTCTGCCGTAGTAGGGGCTCTCCTTAACATTTCCGTGGTGGAGCGATAGACTGGCGGCTCCGGCTTAAGCTTGAATTGTTGTCGTCTTTGGCACGTGCTCGCGTTGCGTGTAAGTGACTCATGGGAATCGCACGCATTTGTATCCATCATTAATCCATATCCCGCCGAAATTTTTGACTTATACCTTTCACAGACAGAATGAATCCGGGATAGAAGAGGTCGAAGGATTGAAAAAAGCCCCCCACCTGATTTGAAATTCAAAATTTCCATGTCGTGCGCCTGCCTCTCTTGCATGCGAAGTCTGAAGTTGATCTGAAGGTAGCATTCAAGGTTGACGACCGTTGATCAGGTACGTCTCTTGGCGCAAAAAAACAAACAGAAGCCCTGCAAATGCCAAGTGAAGGCAAATGATGCCCGTAAATATATGATACTACTTAACTAAACAGTATTTAAAGCGCCAATTTTCTTCTTTCCTCCAGTTCCCTCCCCCAATAATACTACTCGTTCGTTGATATTTCAGCAAAACTCACGCTCATTCGACAAGATGCACGGCAGCTTGATTCTCATCGGTATCGCGGCTGGTTTCCAGAGTCAGTAAGGTTGAAGATTTCATCTGGATCTACACTGATTTGCGGATTCTTCTTTTCAGGTGTTATTGCCCAGTCGACATCTCTTTATATTCCAGGATTTGACCCACAGCCAATCAGTGCTAATATCGTGGGCGTTGATTCCAATGGTCGAACTACCTGGGATCTTATCCCAGGTTCGGTAACCGATGATAGTGAGGGTGGTTTCATCGGAACAGGTAAGTTTTCGAAAACTTTCCAGGCTTCGTATATTGATGATGTGAGTAGTCACCCTCGTTGAAGGCTCAGATGGGGCACATTTGACTTACGCCGACGCCTCTCTTTCTCTCACCCTTGGTTACGACTGCACTTTTTCTTCTGGTCAAGCTATCTGCAGTGGTGTCGAAAATGATGAGGGTATCACATTCACCGAAACAGAGGCAATCTCGTCCTTCGCTGTTGCACTGGGCACTGCCACAGCAGCAGGAGCTTCCGCCACTGGCACTGGCAGTAGCTTCTCTCAAGTCTCTGGTTCTGAGTCGGGTTCCGCAGCTCCAACCCAGACTGGGAGCTCAAATTCCTCCTTGAAACAAGTTGCAGCTTCGTCCGTTTCCCTACTTGGAGTTGTAGGCCTCGTGCTATCCTTCTTGTAATGATTCCAAGTTTCGGACTTTTTCGGATATCTTGTGGCGGTCATGTGCATCGCGAAAACAAGTAACTCAAATATTATCAGCTTTATTTTGTTTCTGGCTCGTTCGAGGGTTATTGGGTTTTTTTGCTAGAAACGTAGACTGCGAAATTGTTGATTGGCGCTTATATATATCATTTGATTGGATCGCTCTGATTTTAAGCTCACCGTCGCGAATCTACATATTGGTCAACGCTTAGGCTCGGTCTTTCTTCCTTTCGTATTTCGATCTCCACTCTTCTCCACTTCATCTGTGGCTACAGAATTGACGGAAACAATCAAGATTGAATTTCATCTCAAAATGCCTCGGGATTGGCCACACTCTCAGTGTAGACAAATGCCTCGAGGTACACACGTTCTGATCCTATGATGACAGATTAGCTGGAACCAGGGTCTTCCGGCTTCTACCTTACTTTAGTTCGAAAGAAACTCGCCGTCCAGTCGATTTCGTACCTCACGTTCATCTTCCCAGTATAAAAGTCAACTTGACTGCGCTACTGACGCTTTTCTCGCTTCGTCCGCTCGTTTGTGGTTGCTGAACCGCTGTCTCTGCGATGACCGAGTCATATATCAGTCCGTCAGACATAGCGCAGTATCACGGCTCGCAGGACAGAGTCCGAAATTGGATCACTGCTCACGCAGACCACGTCTTCACCTCGCCTAACATTCCTCCCTCGGAACTTGATGATCAGGATGCCTTATCTTCGCCGCCGTCCGACGTAGAAAGCTCACATTCTGTTCCGCCACGCTTGAAGCTGCAATACCCGGACGGTAGAGAGTCACCCATACCTCATACAACCAATTCTTCTTCAAGTACTGGACGAAATTCGCGTTCCAGGTCCAATCCACAGCCAAACTCGTCTCGTCAACGATCGAAGCTAGCCACTGCGCCTTCATCTTCCCCTATACTAATATCTGATCCCCGAAGAGAAAGGGAGAAATTGAGGTCGCATTCTCCTGAGGAGATACAGATTTTTCCTTCCGCTTCCGATGAAATTCCGCCTGTGCCGTTGAGCTCGCATCACTCACGCTCGCGTTCGCTACCCCGAGATGCCTTTTCTCCTTCACGCAATCATGATCCAATGCCTAATTCCTCTTATGGGGCAACACCCGGCATGCAGATGCAGACGGAGATGTCGCCTCCTGTCATACCTTTGTTACAGTCCCCTGGTCCTTACGCAGGATTTGCCCGGACGCAACCTGCTCCTACTCCCTGGCACCCATATACAAATGCAGTCAGAACGGGACCAATGATGCCTCCCTCCCGCGAGCACTTCAAGCATAATCCACCTTCTATCATTTATGCCCCTTCCAATAATTCTCGTACAAACTATCACCCTCCAGCAATTCTTTCCTATCGCCCTACGGCAGGCCCGAATCGCATCTTTTACAGTCATTCGGTACCTCCTGCCCAAGCTCAGATAGCTAATGCAGGTTACCCATCGGTACATGGCAGTTATGCCCCACAGGAAGAAAGAGTCCACCACCATAAGCGATCGTCAGAGTTGCGGCATTCTTCTTCACATCATAGAGACAGAAGTGTCGGTAGTGCGAAGAGTGGCAAAAGTAGTAAGAGTAAAGACACCACTTCAAGAAGACACGGACGTGATCGATCCCGCTCTTTACCTCTCGAACAGGAATATCCACCCAATCCACCCCCAGAACACTATCGGCATCCCCATCATCATCGTCCGCGTCCCCCATCCCCAACGGGCAGCCATGGTTCGGGCAGTACATATTACGTTCTCCCAACTGCGAGGCAAAAGGTTCATGTTCTGGTACGTATTTCTTTGTTCTACCAACGGCTTGGCGATTAATTTCTAGTATTCTTTTCATTTTGGATGTATTAGCGTTCACCGGATACGCTTTATACTGCAACTACCACGACACAATCTCCTACGACTCCCATTTCGCCCACTGGGAGTATTAAAAAACCGTTCTTACAAAGGTTACTCGGTGGTTTCGCCGAACGATTCTCGTCATCTGGCTCATCTAAAGGATCGTTACGAAGACGTCATTCTACAGGCACACGTCCACCTGGTCCTGTGTCTGGGCACTAGTGCTTGTAACTTCTACATTTCTGGAACTGAACTGGATTTCTACGCTTCCCAGGAAAACATACGATCGTCCACTTGCTTGCTCACGACTTTCCCTTGTCATATTTGCTTTCATGTATACTCTTGATCTACTCATACTTGCTGCGGGCATCCTTCCTTTCCTTTCAATTGATCATGGATAAATAGGGAACCGTGTTCATTGTTCTATCCATTTTGGGTATCTTCTTCTCTACACAGTTTCTTCAAAATGTACATTTGTCTCGTTCATCCTAGGCATGATTTCTTGCATGGCCTTCAGCTTAATTTATAGCTCTAGTGCTTTGTTTATTTTCTTTCCACTTCCTTTGTTTGTCAAAACTCTGCATCCACCTTTGTGCATCTGTTCATACGGTAGAATGAAATTCTAAAAGCCCCGGTTTCGAATCAGGAACGTTCAATGATACTTTGACATATCGACTTTCATGTACTCTTAATAGCTCGATAACGGGCTCACAGGTGTCTTTCCTAACGCGGTCATGGATTTTGCGGTCAATGAGTGGAACGGAGAAAATGAAGTTGTCGTTGTTAAACATAGTTCAGAATGTGGTCAGCTGCGAAGAGGTACATATCACAAGAAATTAAAGATACCGACATTTCCTTTGTAGAATAGAAGCAGCGTTACTACCGGAACAACGGTTGAATTTCTCTTTCTGACGAGGACACGGTCGCGCTTTTAACGGTTTATGATTGAAGTCAAGTTCGAAAAACATGTACAGTGGAAGGAATTCCGAGTGCTATAAATGAATTCATAAATCATCATAGTGATACACTTGGCCTTCGTAAATAGATCCGTCAATCAACGCTTGGGCAATATGACATGCGCTGGGGGAAAAACCCTCTCGTACCAACTGAAGCACTCTACTTACTCAATGTTGAACTTGTAATGTCTTCCAGGTCACGTTCAAGTCCGGACAGGCAATACGCTTCATGATGCATGTACTGTACAATGAACTTCGAATCGATACAAAGGTAATTATTTTTTCGTTGAGACCGGGATTGTAACTGGGGTCGCAACAATCTGAGGCAGGTATCCTCCTGAATGATCAGATCTATAAACACGAATCACCTTCCATCCAGTTTGAGCCAGTAACTCAACCATGTGCACCAGGGTCCTCTCCTGAGCGTTGAAATGGACAAACATGGATAGATCGGCAAAATGTGTGGAGGCGTTGGCAACACCTAGATTTGCTAATAGAGGTGAAGGAGGAGGAACCAGATTCGCACCAGGGATGTCAGAGGGAGGAGAGGGACAGGGATGGACAATGATGGTGTCCACAATGACCAATGTGGTTGTTGGAGTTGCAGCATCACGAAGTCTCTGAAGTATTTGAACAACGTAGCGATCTGACCAGTCGTGAGTAATTTGCTTCAGCAAGAACACGGTGGCAGAGGTTTGAGGCTGGGCGTCAAAGAAGTTGTGCTCTTCGAATAAGGAATGAGCAGGGATATATGACGCGGGCTCATAGTGAACGCACCATGGTATTCAATCTTTCCGGATTCCAATGCAGCTGGAAGTAGTTTTTGACAATGCTAATTCTGTTGTTCAGTTTCGAGGCAATACTATGCGAAGAGTTGGATATACCTCTGTACCGAGCTTGAGAACCATTGCCCGATCCTGAACAATACATTTCAGGTGGTCGAACGCGCGCGCGATGCTGATAGAAGAAACACCAATGCCCCCTCCGACATCGACAATGACACTTCCCTCCGGTAGAGAGGCCCAATCAAAGCCTGATCGTTTGGTCAAAAAATGCGTCGGCGAACACTCATCCTGGAAAATCACCTTTGAGAATAGCATCGGGCGGTTGCAGACTGTTGACTCCGTTCATGGCGATTCCGAACCGGCGCAGACGCATCTCATTCGAGGGTTCCTCGAACCAAGACCACATACTCCCCTTGTCGTAACCGAGTGCAGTCATCAGAGGAGAATGTTCGGGGGTATCTTCAAAAGCAGTCTCGGGGGCCATGATATGGTCCGCTATTTGTCCTGCTCCTTTGTAATCTTCGTCGGCACTGTTGGCAAACTTGTCAGTCACACGGAAATGGTCTACTTCACGTTGGAATAAACCTACCAATGGCCTATCAAAGCCGCGATACCATTGGTGCCATTAAATTTCGTCATGGGACTGTGGCAAGTTGTCAGAAACTTTGAGACTGCCATCCCTGTAAGGACTCGCCTTTCTTTTATCTCCTCGAGTGACTTTTCTGTGTCCCATACAGAAGAAAGACGATTGTTTGCGTAGACGTCGGGCTCTATTTCCCGGAAAATGTGATGTGTGGCTAGATAGCACAGGATACTAGCTTCGGAGTAACAAAAAAAAGTCAGAACAGATTGAGTGGGTTGAGAAGAGAAAGACTACACACAAAGTTTGGTAGGATCAACTTGGGCTTTTTTTGCAATGTCCTTCACATGCATTCCCTATAGGGGCAAGAGCATGGAAGAGGAGATCCACCCAGGTATGACGAATCGCTCACCTGAGGCCCCGCCTCTCGAAGAATCTCTACAATGTTAATCTCCATTGCTGCTCTAAGAGCAGAAGGTAAGTAATACTGTGATAACCGCCATGAGTATGAATCGAATGCTCAGACTAACAAAAGTTACCCCGAAAAGACTATTGAAGATATACGACGGCGGAAGCTGAGCAGTCGCGATGAGCTGATAGGCCGCAGATGTCAACAGTGCAGTCGCTGCTTGCACACTGGGCTGCAAGCGAATAGCGTCGCATTCGCTGGGCGGTTCATCGATAGACGGAAATTCAGATCCACGTTTCACGAATTCCGCTTCAATATCATCGATAGATTTCTGAATAATGCTCAGAAGGCTGCGTAATTGGGTAGCCATTGGAGAGACGAGAAGTTCCTTCCTAGGGTCAAATGGATGGGTGATAAAGTCAAATTTTTGTTGGTTTTTGGCAGTATTAAGTAGTCGAGTCGGCGGATAATGACCCTGCCATTATTCCCATTTATCTGAAGATTGCATGCATGCATACGCGTACTGTTTTTACGAAACTATCCACTGGCACTTCCATGGTCCACAATCCGGTCCATCCACAGCACGTTAATTTATCGATTGCATCCCAAGCGTCCGCGTACGGTCGCAGGAATTTGAAAGCCAGGTCGGTTCTGTAGATGGTGACGCCTCCGCATGTTCTTTGAACTTCTGGAACACCAAAACAAAGAGGGAATGAAAGCGGATTAGCGGCACGGTGAAGTAAGGGATGATGTTGAGCCAGTATTGATTCTTGAACCTACTTAATCCGGAAAATGACGGGAAGATCCCGGATAGAGATAGGCAAGTGAGAGCATACAAAATGGTAGCGAGGTCTAAATGAAAATCGAACTGAATGATTGCACTGGCACGGATGTACCTTTCTCAGGTAAAATAGAGTGGAATGAGGTCCAGGCGGAATTCTAATGTGAATTAGGAAAGACAATGAGGGGTTAGTTTTTGACTAATTTTGCGATGAATGTGCACGCACCGTAGGGTACGCCTGGGCGCGCATGTGTGTGGGTATCATAGCATGAGCCCTGTAAAGATGCACTGAAAACCCCCGGGAAGAGCAAGCACACCATAAGGAAAACATCCCCAGTAGTATTAGTATTAAAACAGTTCTACGTAAAAAGGCAGCTAGTGCAAAACATGGTATGACCGTATCAAACCTCAGTCGGGAAAGATATTAGATTTATATATCACCATTGGAGAAGAGTGAATAGTAAATCGTCGTTGAAGTTCTAAAGGAAGAGATTATTACCGTTCTGGTCACACGATATTGAGCGCTTACAGTGCTCAGCTCTTCTTTCCGCTGAACATCCACAATGTCATCACGACCAGACATGCTTCAAGCCACGCCAATCCAACTGGTGCGTTGTCTATATCTTGGAATGTGCTATCTCCGTATACTTGATAGAAGGATTAACACGCGCACGCATACAATTCACAGCGTTCACTAATTGTCAATTACTTGGCACACAACGGATACTCAAACACCGTTCGAGCTTTCGTGCGCGACAGCGCCGTTCGGCACATCGATGTCGATGGAGACGAAGTTGTGCAACCTCAAATGGCCTCTGCACTCGGTCCCAACCTCTCGGAATCACTGGAAACAAGTTTGAAACAGGCAGAACTACGAAAGCGTGAGCAAGATTGAAGCACGTATCTACGGAACAGTGTCAATTCCTAACGCCTTGATCTAGAAATACGGAAGGAAGTGCGGTGCGGTCGGATAGATGAAGCTATCATGCTCCTGAACAAGTACTTCCCTGAAGTCCTCTCTTTATCGTCTTCACTACGCTTCGAAGACACGCTGGTTTCCTCGAGCAAGATGGACTATCTCGCCCCAAACAGTGTCTATCCTTCTCATCTTGTGTTGAATCTCCGGATCCAAGCGTTCATAGAGGCCTGCCGAACAGCTCCCTTGGCGTGTCCTCCTGATTACACTACTCCCGAGTCACCCTCCTCCCCTCCCTCGTCCAAAGCTCCTCTAGATACAATTGATCAACAAACGGCATTACTCAATAACGCACAGAAACTATACGCTGTTGTGAAGATGCTGCCGTCCGAAGAAGACATCTCGCGATACATGAAGGAACTGGAATCTGTCACTGGCTTACTCGCATACCATGTACCGGAAGACAGCCCAGTATCCGAGTACCTCGCTCAAGAGAGAAGGGAGGCCGTCGCAGATCAAATTGATTATGGCATACTTTGTAAGTCTAGTCTTCGCGTCGAACGATCAGTTATGGTATATGATTTTTTGGCGGCAGATCATGTCAAGCGCCCTGTTATATCATACCTGGAACTGTACGCCAGATACACATCCACGGTCTCGGATGTTCTCAACAAGCTTGGTGTAAAACCTTCTCCTGGCATGATTAATTCCCCCACCGTCGCTAAAACTACATCCAATTCAAAGGGCGAGGTACAGGAGGTCAGTTTCGTGGATTTGACATTTTGTGGTCAGGCTAATCGAAAATACGTCTAGATATGGCCCTCCTTTAACCTTCAAGAGTTCGTTAGCACAAGCTAATCTTCGATTCGGTATCACTTTCGCTTTGTATATCAGTGTAGTAACAATTCATAGCATTCTATCCAGCACATGTAATTTATTGTCTGTACTGCTACATTGTACATACATATGTATTTATTATTTGTTGTCACAAGTATTATCCGAGTACAACTTCTACATCGTCCCATCTGCCTTTGTTCAATCTAGTGAGCATGCCTTCCGGAATATAACATTCTTTCCATCCTAAAACTTGAAGTTGGGTCCATCATTCCCAGTCGATCCTATCAATGCTCTTTAAAGTGTCGGATGACATGACAGTGAGCCACAAGTTATAGGAAAGGTCTAGTACGATTAGAGATGGACAATGGACAGGTAGCCGGTGCAGAGATATCGGATGCTCGAGGTTTATCAAGGCCAGGTGAGTTATTGTCAGTGGGAAAGTCGAGACCGTCGACACAGATAGACGAGTTGATAGGACAATCAAACTCTGTAAGCCGCTGGGAGTCGACTGATCTTCAGCGTCCCAATGTTCGCGCTTCTGAGCCTTGGACTGCAAAAAATGATCGGCATGAAGAGACACGGACGGCCCAGTGACGAGGAGCTCGCCATTGACGTGACCTTCTAATGAAAGCAAAGCACGCAACTTGGGTTTGGAGAGGGGTTGGTGGATAGCCGCGTACCGTACGAGTTCCAGGCGTAAATGCGCCGGAAGACAAGGTGCAATATCTTCGATGGACTCCGGAGAAGAACATTCCGAGAGTAATTTAGCAAGACATAATTGAGTCAGAGACAAAATGTTCAGTGTAAATTTCTGTGACGAAGGTCGTTTATGAAAGATCAAAGACAGCGCTTCTGCCCGCCAGGCAGGAGAATTTCGGTCATCTCCTCCTATTGTAAAGGGTTTTATCCAGCTTCTCGGCGGAGAAGGACCTGAATATCCATTGGAAGTTCTCGGAAGATTTATCTGTTGTTGGGCAGCAGACGTTTCTGGGGAAGAGTAATCAAGATTAAGCAGTCGAGTAGTGAGAGTGTTTTGAGCATTAATTGTGCTCAATGAGTCATTAGAGCGATTGAGATTCTGAGAGTGTCGGAATTGCTCCCCTCTGCGGAGTTGTCAGTGGGATGACTGTATCAAGTATCAGTTGGTGACTTGCCTCAATGTGTGAAGCATATCACTGACTCTGCCAGCCGCATATTGTGAGTGTTTTGGTTGATACGTCATATTTCTCCCCAGAAAAATGTTTCGACCACCATCGTTCTAAGTCGACTGGAACACTAAATCGCAGTGAGACTGGGACAGTGGCCGTGGGAATTTAATGTTTGCACATCTATCATGTGACTAGACTACAACCGATCGTTGATTTTAGCCAACTTCCGTTCTGGATTCAACTATCTCAAGATTTCAATATTCCTGCCAACAGTTCTCTATTATATCCGTGCCATAGGTCAAGAATAAGAATACTCTGCCAGATCCTTCATGGGATATGCAGAAAATTAAGCATCTAACAACTCTACTGGCATGAAGGGGTAGCCTCAAGCAGGGGCTACCCCTTCATGCCCCCTCGAATGCTACTGTCTTAGACAATATTCTCTATATAAATATCGACGTACAATGTCCATCTCCCTCAAACTATCTTCATCACATATTATTTCAACGATGTGCTCTATCTCCTCTACTAAGCCTACTCTCTGTGCCCAAATCTGGTGTTTGATTTATTCGAATGTCGTCGTCGTCGTCGTAAGTTTAAGCATTCTATCGTCCCTGTCATCGGTTGACGTCGTCATAGGGAATCCTTTCTACGATAGTTATCTTGATACATCCACCTGCTGCGCCTCCTATGCCTGAAAGGAAACGTGCCTCCAGTCATCGACTACGACCGTCCCCTTCTAAAACTTCCATCGATACCAAATCATCGACTGAATCCACTACTTCTACGTTAGTGGAAGGATTCACCTCATCTACCTCATTCGCACAATCGACCGAAGATACTGCTCGTTAGTAATCTTCTACGATCATTTTTTTTCTTCGCTGATTGTTTATCGTTAGTGCTCCAAGCTAAGCAAGCTCGCCGCCCCAGTATCTCCTTCATGCATACCACCGTTGTCCTTCCGACTTCGAAAGATTTTACCCGTCCGATGAAACCTATAGCTCGTCGCATAGCTTCCTCATCGCACATCGTCTCGCATACTCTCAAAGACAACATCGTTACACCCACATCAAAAATGACCGCGCAAATACTTCCTGCGTCAAAAGCTTCTTCGCAGAAAACAGCCAAAAAAGTCGCATTTCTGACACGTCAAAGTTACAAAGCCACGAAGAAATTTGTTGGCAAGATGTAAACCCGCGGAAGATAGAGGGGACTTCATCTATCTATTGACGGCAAATGTTATGTCCTCATTTGAAACAGCACCCTTGTACCCTCCTCCAGAGGAATGGACTTTATCCCCCAAACGCTACTTATACCATGCCGTCTTGCCATTCGTGTAACTTAAAGCCATTATATATAACATATTTATACCCAAGGTTTGGTAGCATCGCTTTCTGTATTTACACTGCACAAGAAAATACCACATATTCTACAGCGAAAGTTGCGAAAAAAAATCGATACAGTCCAGTGTCATACTCATTCCGATAAGTAATTTCTCCAAGACCAACGCCTCTAACCCTGTCAATCTCATTCTTGTTTTCTGAATTTATTCCTTAATCACCACCGTCGGTGATGAAAAATTTAATTTGGCATGATTACAGTCGGTGTTCATGCTTATAATATGACAGGTACAGCTCTACAAAAGTCTGATCGCAATGGACAGTGGATTTTGCATACTTCGAACTCATCAACAATGCTTTGAAATCTACAAAGGCAGATTCTTTAATAAAAGACGCGATAGGATATGTGTGTGTACTATGAATATTTTCGACAGATATAGTCTATCTAGATAAACCGATTTTATCTGTCAGGGAAGGTACTGATTTTATGCGAAGCACAATGTGAAATTAGTAGACGCATAAAGTACACATATTTATTCCCGAGGTACAAATGGACTAACTCTATACGCAGGTGCTTCAATTATTGACGGTAGTGTCCTAGCCATCTCTGAAGTTCCAGCAGGGAATGGTAGATCGTCCACTCCTTTAGGCAGAACCTTCTCGTATAATCCCTTTGACTGATTGTGACGGCCCACAGCAGCAAGCTTTTTGGCATCACGAATCATGACCTGCGCATCGTCGACGCCTGGAACAGCTCCTCGCAGATATATAAGATTGAGGCTAGTGTCCACTCGAACAACTGCCAAGTTCTGCGTTGTGATACGTTGACCGCCCATGCGAGCAGCCATTTTTTTCCCGGGCCAGATCCTTCCAGGGTCCTGCGTAAGGCAAAGGGTTAAAGGAGGTTCCTCCAACAAGTTGAAAAGATACAACGCACTTGATGTGCACCAGTAGCGCCAGCAGAACGATGTGAAACGGAAACACCATGACTAGCTCTCAGACCTTTGAAGTTCCAACGCTTCATTCCTCCTTGGAAACCCTTTCCGATGCTAAAATATTAATTACAGGTATGAGCGGCAATACTGAAATGCATAGGCATATACCACGTACGATTTCGCAATGACATCAACATACTGCCCGGGCACGAAATGTATGGCTGAAAAAGTGGTCCCTATGCCGGTATTAGCAGCTATTTTGAAGCTCTTGGAACACATACCAATTGGGACATGAGCATCTGATGTGATTGGGAACTCCTTCACGATACGTTTCGGGTTGACTTTTGCTTTCCGGAAATGACCTTGCATTTGTCTTGTCGTTCTTTTCAACGGCTTGTCTGAGGCGGCGACCTGAACAGCGTGGTATACCGACTTGTCCTGACGAGTGGTTACAATATTGGCTGTAACTTGGCAGTTTTCTAACTACAGCTGGATTATTTCGGAGGGATCTATTCAATGTGAGAACATACTTACTTGAAGGACAGTAACTGGTAGTCGAGCGCCCTGATCATTCCATAACGCAGTCATCCCTCGTTTACGTGCAATAAGCCCAGTCCGTATTGACTCGGGAGTCCATTTAGTAGGCGTTGAAAGCGCGTTTGAGGAGACGTAGGAAGTCGAGGCCGCTGTTGGCGAGGCCCCTACGTTGGATGAGCTATGTAGGCATTTGAGAATCAAGTTACGATGTGGCTTCTGTTTCAACGTCCATAGCCTGAGCATCGTCAGAGCCAAGTCAGAGCGCGCTCGAGTGAAGGGAAAAGAGATATTTTAGGGTTAAGGTCCAAATCTCCTATGGGTCGGGGTAGGGTTTCTCACTAATTATTTAGTCCATGCTCAAATCTCTTCCCTAACATCCACACATCCGATGGAATGGAATTTTGGCCTGAAGATAAGCAAAGCCATGTACAAGACAAATTCAGGCGTGTTGGAAAGGGCAAGGGAAAAGCCTCGCCTTCTGGCACATCCTACCTAGAGCTCGGTCGTCTCGAAGCTGTTACACTGGTTGAAAACGAAACAAATCTGGAGTGGATTTCACCTCTTCGTAGTCGAGGAGGTATGTGCATCGATTATGCAAGTAACGGCCCCTTACATTTAAAACCTTGCACAGGTCCAAAACTCACCCCGGGAGATTCTGTTGAAGTATTTGGACCAACTCGCCCACCTCCGGTGCATATTCCATCGACATCTATCGTACATCGTGCTGAACAAGGGGTGCGCAATTTTCTATCATCTCGACCGGTATCCACTTACAATGATGAATCAGGCTAATTTTCTTCGAACGTACTTTCCTGACATTGAGATCGCCGCGGAGTTGGTTAGGGAGGAGCTATCTACGGATGCACAGATCACTCGCGACTTGGAGCAGTATGACCCTTTTTCCAGAAACGTACTTGAATTGCTGTATATGCCAAATCTTCCGGATACGCCTAAGTTTTTGGCGTTTCCCATGGGTGTTACTGGGTCTGATCTGAGTCCGTTTATCTGATCGAGGTTAATTCCATTCATGCTGAGTTTAGCACTTAGGTATTTACCCCCTTAGCGGCCTGGAAGACAACAACATGTCTTTTCAGGCTTCTAGCGAGACGGTCAAGTCATTTACGACGCCTGTGCTACAGTTAGTGTCCTCTCGGATCCTGACCAACAGCCCAAACATATTTCTAGCTGTTCGAACGATGGGTTCTACAACATTACTTCGCGCGCACTACACTCCTGATTTCCCACAGGCGGACTTCACAGAGCTGTCTCACATTACACGAGATGATACCGGAGAGCGTTCATTTGTCGATGTCAAGTTCCACTCGAAGCAGTCCGACGTACTTTTTGTCACTGAAGAAGGCCGTCTCTACAAGAGTGGCATAGAAAACGGACAATTGTCAGTCGCAACTGAAGTTATCTCTAGAATCACTCAATCTCATGGCTATGCCTAAGACGCACCGCTTACCATGGGATCAAAAACTATGATAGTGCGGATAAGTACTGGCGTTTAGCAGTGGCTGGAGACAATGAGAATGGTTGTCTACTCTCCTCAAGTAAAATTGTTCAAGAACTAGATTTCAGAGTTAGTCCTTCTTTCACTTTTCAAATCGCAGCCTCATGTTAGAACAGACAGACGGTGTGGCGTTGAACCTTCTTGGTATTGACACAACTACAGGCGAAAAGCTGACTTGGATCGAAGATTCAGAGGATAGTTATCTGATTCCACTCGTCTCTACGGATAGAATACTATGGTTAGATCGTCGATTTGCAGGAAAGCCCCTCCTTGGAATAAAACATGGACGCAACTACGATCGTACCTTAGCTTTGCGTACTATGATAATACGCGGTAGTGAGTTGACTTGAAACAGTCTCTACTTTCTCGTCTAACCATCGTACCCTAGTCCATCATTCCGTCATGACGAGTCGTAAGAATAAACTCATCACTGTATACGACGTGTCTCGTTCAACCGAGCAGCTTTTGCATGCAGACAATGCTCCTTATTCTTTTTCAGTCAATACACGTGAGAATCGTTTTTCTGGGGATGCCTATGTCAATATGGGAGACCAATACAAAATGTTCCGAATTTCCGAACGAGGTCGTCTCACTTGTGTCGACTTGAAGCAAAGTGGCAATGATATCACATCCACATCCTCTTTTGCTGCGACCCAGTTTTTCCCCTCCGAAACAAATGACAATCCGGCGATGCGTCCAGATCTCGGTCCTGTAGGAGCCCGGGAATTTAGTCAAACGAATTTACGACATGCGTATGAGCGTGAGTCTTCCAAAATTCGTCGGAATTTTTAATCTCTCAAAATTCCGTCCCGTTAGAACTTTTTCCCAGTATAGTTTTTATTGATATACAGGAGGAGGAGAATTCAGAGGCAGTCTATGATCTGCTCGAGCAATTGCCCTCCTTTTGGCAACAAGATACACCGATTGAACAGGTTTTGACGACGTGAGCTATCTTCATTGGACTTCTTATAAATGCGTTCAATTTAGGGTTAGATATGACATCTTGTTTCAAACGGGTGATGAGCCTGGACATACCTCTCGTGCCGATTTCTTGACTGAAACTGTCTTCAACTCAGCAAGAGGATATCGAATTCTGCTGCAAGATCGGCTGCCTATCCAAAGTTTGATGGATGGCGCTTCTTGGTACTCTAATATCGCTCCCATAATGAATCACTTCGACGAGAGCACCGTTGGAAACATACGCTCAATTGCAGAACGTTTCCGGTCTTTCGACTTGTCCTTAAGTCCTGATCATCCCATTCAAGCCTCCAGGAGACAAAACAAGGCTCGTGAACAGCTGGCTCTTGACCTAACCTTGTCCAAAGATATATTTTCTACCCAACGATTCACACAATTTCCGCGTACTCCAGCAGGTGATTGTACCGAAGCTTCGGGCCCTTCCGCTCCCGTCCACTTTCACTACTTACAACCAATGCCGAGACGTGACCATTATTCAAAGGAAGAACAGCAAGAAGACAATGTCAACTTTCCGTTTGGGGTTGGTCTACTTTTAGAAGACTGGGTTGTTGGAGTTGACCCAGATAAATACATCTACAACGATACGTACGACGTTAAAGCGGAACCTAATCTGGAGACGAGGCCAAAATTGAGGATGCAGCCTGTTCAATCCCAAACAACTTTACTTCCCAGTTCTCTGTCTCAATCACAGATGCCTCCATCTATCGCCATTTTGACTGTTAATCAGCCATTGGCTCTTCCTCTCCCCGTCTCAGGCGTCCAAAGTCAGATGACAGAGCCTACAGAAGTGGAATCACAGGTTCTGATGACAAGTACGCAAGTGCTACCAGGACCATTCGGAGGTCGACCAACGGCGGTGGGTAAGAAAAAACCTGCAAAGAAACGTATGGGGGGTTTTTGATAGTCTTCACGGTATAGTAGCTTGTAAACTCGTACTACATTACCAATACGAATGGAGGATATGTATCTGAAGAATGTTATGTCGAATTACATAGGACGTTCCGCGCTCCCGGAAGTTGCCGAAAGGCGTGGTGGAGTTCTTCCTTCCTTTGCACCATTTGCTCCAACATACACAGAACCGATAGTTGTCAATTTCAGTCAGTTGTGCGTTACACGCCAGGGAATGATACTGGACTGAGCGCAAGCCCAGCCAGCACGCTATATGGATGGAAAAAGGTATGTGTGGGTTTTCTAAAGCATTGGCTAACATTTGAACGCGCTTTTTTCTTCAGAACGTCTGATCCGGTGTACTCGACGGCGTTCAATGACTTCCTTGGGCGTACGGTGCTCTCCATTGCTCTTTTATGTTCCATCCGCGAGTTTTTTGTTGCAGGAAATAAGGCGGTCGTGACCGCATTGTCTGCTAGCTGCATCTCTACATTCGCAGGCTATCCCGTAAGTTTGTAAAACTCATACATCATGTACCGGGTATTGAACTGCATGCTTTTAGCTGGATTCGCTTAAATCAAGGCTGCAAACAACCAAAACGCCGATATCTGTACCTCGACTCGCTTTGACCGTCTATCGTGATGAAGGCATCTCTGGCTTTTACCGAGGTTTGGCGATCCCCCTTCTGACAATTTCATTCGTTCGTGCGTCCTTGGCCCCCTTTTCTTACCTTGCGCGATCTGATGTTTCAGAGTAGGCGCTGCAAGTTTTACAATTTACAACTCGACGAAAGACTATTTCAAGAAACGCGAATGGCTTGTTCGGGACAGTATAGTTGATGTTTCAATCATTGGCGGTGAGCTTATTGCAAAGTACTTTGAAATGGAGTAGTTTAACAGCACGTTATAGGGATAAGTGGCGCTATGTCTGGAGCCCTCATCTCCGTTGGAAGTACCCGTAAGAAATTTGGTGTCTTGCTGTATTCCATTCTGTGAAATATCATTTTCCCGACAATAGCTTTCGAACTTGTCAAAGTCAGACGTCAATTGGAATATACTATTGCGAGCAGCAAAGGTATCCATCTCTCAAGAGCTCCAGGGACCTTTGAAGCTGTGAGGGACATATTCAGGACGAGTGGAATTGCAGGTCTCTATACTGGGTTCAGACTACATTTCAGTGAGTTATTGCAATTATTCACGGTCGTCACTCATTCGAATGTAAATATCTGTTTCAGTTCGCGATACAACTGGGACTATGCTTTATTTCCTTGAATACGATGGCATGCGGTATCTGCTGGGCAGACAAAGGTCCGGTGAACAAGGTCCTATTCCAGCAGGGATTCCCATCCCCGTTTCATTAGCACCGTTTGTTTGTGGCTCGTTTGCCGGGGTTAGTCCATCGTTTCCTATACCTCCTACGTTGAAACTAGAACGCATCTTCCTCGATAGGTCACTTCCTGGGCCCTTATATATCCGCTCGACGTGTAATAATCTTCGATTTATCTAATACGGATATATTTGTACTAACAGGCATATATTTTTAGGGTCAAAACCAAAGTACAGCAACGAGCTCTGGCTGGTGAAAGATATAGAGGTCCATTTGAAACTTTTCATCGACTTATTCGAGGTATTGTATCAGCGTACATATATGGACATCGTGATATTAACCAAACTCAGGTCCGGATCCCAATAAACCAAAACCCTTCCTCGCTGGCGTCGCTCGTATTTACCGTGGCTTGGGTGTGAGTGCTGTGCGTAGCATCACTACCCACGGTCTCCTTTGGACTTTCTTCGATCTGGTTGCCAACTATATTGACAGTTTGCCTAAACATGGGTGAACTTACTTCTCCACCAAAACCAATTCCTGTTTTGCATTGCTATCATTGTACCTCTATCACTGTCTATTCTATTGTAGATTTCACCGACGCGTAATTTTAAACATCAAGCGGTTTTACGTGCACCTCACCGCCGTATGAAGGCACCTGTAAAGTATACACACGACCGTTGTTATTCTGCTAATACATTGCCGCATCTCACTTGCGTAATTTATCTATTTTGCACCCGAATTGAGCTAAGTAATTTGTACAACTTTGTTCATCGACTCTGCACATAGTCGTCAATTTTGAGCAGAAGACATACTGTCTCTGTGGCAAGTTCAACCGCACTAGTGGAAACGAGTAGAGGCTGCACTACATCTTCCTCCAAAATGTTGGATATGAGACCCTGCGAAAGGAGTTAATTTGTTATTCCCAAATTGCACACCAGGCTGATGCGCACCTTTCTAACATTGATGCCCGCCGTCCTTTCACCAAGAGCGTGGCGATTCCGTAGTTCAGTTACGATTGCAATAGGATTGAGGCCAGCATTTTCAGCGAGCGTCGTCGGGATCACCTCTAGGGCATCTGCATACGCCTGGAAACAGTACGCTTCCATGCCCTTGAGCGATTGTGCATACTGTGAGAGCATCCTAGACACATGGATTTCTGGTGCACCACCACCGCCGATCAGTGCCCTATAGAAAGATCAGAAAGCCTACAAATGCAAGACACAGCGTGACTTACCGTTTCTTGACCAGACATCGAACAACACAAAGAGCATCATGTAAACTACGCTCGCACTCCTCTACTACCAGATTGTTGCTTCCCATTGCCAGAATGCTTACAGTTCGACCTCGATTCTTGATACCAGTAATCTTCACGACCTTCACTTCATCTGCAGAAGTCTCCTCAACAAGGTCTGCGTAACCAAGTTTATCTTCGGTGAAGGCCTCAATGTCCGCGATCGGCTTGCAGCCCAAGCTCTTTGACAAGAACTCAATTTCGTCACGTTCAACGTCCTTTACGACCAAGATATTCAGCCGCTTCAAGAAATTAAGCGAGGTGTCATCAACAGCATCACGAAGAATGGATTTTTGGAGAAGAAGAACGTTGCAGTTGGCTTTCTTGATTTTCTTGCACATGTTGAGCAGGTACTGTCGTCCCTCCTTGATGACTTTATCCATCTGACGATAATCATTGATAACGACGGTGTTATCCATCTATTGAACAAATCAGTAGAAGAACAGTCGTTTCAAGCAGAAATAGACGAACATCCGGTTTCGGTGCAGATAATTGGAATTGTGCGATGGCAATTTTGGCCTTTTCCACCCGGGTCGGTCCACCAGCTGCAGTGACAACGTTTTGATTGAGAACTACTCCTTCAACTAGCTCGGTGTCTTCAATTGTGCCACCAATTTTCTTTACCACACGAATGTCTCGAAGGTCGACATTCGAAGACGTTGGTGTTACCAGACGAGTGACGGCGGCGACAGCGATGGGTGCCAATGTGGATGAGTACTGAGATACGATCTACGAAAATTTGTGGGCTATTGAGGCATCAATCAGGTCAGTTCAAAAGTACATACCTTGGAGTTGAGAGATGTGCTCGCCGCACGTAGAAGACTGGGTTTGTCATTTAAGTCCACGGGAGTTGAGATGTCAGTCAGATATTCCGTAGCTTTCACGGAAGCTTTGAGAAATGATTCGGCTACAAGAGTAGGATGGATTCCTTTCTGAAGCATTTTTTCTGCAGCACCAAGAAAACTTCCGGCAAGAACGACAACCGAGGTCGTGCCATCTCCCGCTTCCACGTCTTGAGCAGCCGATAGGTCAACGAGCTAAACTGAAGCAATCAGATGGTGTTAAGAATGAACTGATGGGCACTTGCCATCTTGGCTGCGGGATGTAGCGCTTGTATGCTCTTCAGAATAGTAGCACCGTCATTGGTTATGATGGTTTCGCCTTTAGCGGTTTGGATCTAAGTTGATGTGAATTAAAGATAATAGAGATGTAACAATCAAGGAAATACATACCATCTTGTCCATTCCTCTTGGTCCCAGAGATGTCCGCACAGCGTCACTAATCGCTGAAAAACTAGATCGGCTCAAAATTCTTTGAATGATAACAGATGAATGCACCCTTTGCGGCGACCATATTTGACAATCTAAGCTCCATAGGTTTACCCTATTAAACGCGTCAAAAAAAGTTTTATCCTATCACGAGCACGCATCACCTTGTCATTAAAAGTGGCATTGGATCCAGAAAGAGTTTTCGTTACACCCTGCTGGGCTGGAGCAGGACCTCTGGAGGCCATGAGGAAAAAGTAGAAGGAGTGAAAGTAACGTGACTGTTATAACATTACGCGTTCACTATTCAGCTGTACTAAGCACTTTAATTACTTTGTTCTCCTACAATCATCATGGCTTTTGTACGCTCACAACTCTTGATCGTTATCTTCTTTGCTCACATTTCTCTACAGTTCAATCATCAAGGGCCTGGTGGAATACTCAATCAACTCGCAGGGTAAGATATTCCACCATATGAAAAGGTTGGGGTACTGACGAGACACAAGAGGACTTGCCCAGGGCTTTGGCCCGTCTATGGGTCGAGCACCTCCAAGAGCATACAACGAATATCTTAAAGCCTATAGTGTTGCTATGATGCCTGGCAAAGAAAGGGCCAATGTTTCATATGGTGGCAAGAGTACGCGTCAGCCCTATCGTATCTGAGTACACAATTCGTGACATACGACGTGTTACAGTTATAATGCCTCCTTCGTCGCTGGCTCGCTTAACGGCCTTGGATCTCCAATCGCCGTGGCAATTCCAGCTACGCAATCCATCGAATCCGGCTGCCGAAACGCATGCAGGTGTTCTCGAGTTCATCGCCGAAGAAGGCGTAGCCTACCTACCTTACTGGATGATGAGGACACTCAGACTCAATGAAGGTGATCCGATTCGTATAACTGGTGCTGAATTGCCAAAGGGCAAGTTGGTCAAATTGCAAGCACAATCGGTACATTTCTTGGAGATTTCTGATCACAAAGTAGTGTAAGTCAACGCATCTTACATGTGATTCAATTCTAACGCGGAGCACCTTTCCAGGCTCGAGAATCAGTTGCGCAACTTTTCAACTTTGACCCAGGGTGATATCATTGAAATATGTTACAACTCTATCGTGTTCGGGCTCCTGGTCATGGAGACTTCCCCCGGTGGAGGAGGTATAGACATTCTGGACACGGATCTATCGGTCGATTTTGCAGCACCTGTGGGTTACGTCGAACCGGAGAAGCCAAAAGCTGCCCCTCCGCCTACAATGGCTTCAAAGTTCAAGATCGATATCAACTCTGTCTCTCCCGGCTCCTCACGACCTGGATCCTCCTTGAGCGGCGGCTTCGCGAGTTCCACTGCTGGACAAAATGTTGTTTCCAAGGACGGTGACACCTGGGAGAGCTTCAAAGGAAAGGGTGAAACGCTCGCTGGGCGTAAAACTAAAGGGAAAGGGATAAGTCATCGTAAAGTGGAGCAGGTGGCGGAAAGTAGCAAGATTATTCGAACCGAGTAGGTTTATTTGCTTTCACCTGCCGACTTTCGTTATTAAAATCTATTCAGTAATCGCCGGATCGTCTCGAACGACACACTTGAAGACAACAGCAAGGTCCCTGCTGCTCTCAATCTACCATTCGGACAACTATTCTTTGGTTACAATATAACGCCTTATGTGCCACCTGCGACTGACGACACTCCCACGTCACCGACTGTAACCCAGGTATGTTTTGCAAGATCTCTGAATTCTATTATCTCATGATTGTCTTCAGGGATCGGTCCCGTTTTCGGGCTCTGGACGTTCTCTAAACGGTCGCCCGACAGCATCTCAAGCTCCTTCAACTTCTGCTAAGGGAAAGGCAAAGGCATCTGGCGAATCTTCGCCACAGTCTTCTGCTTCTTGGGCTGGCGCTGGACGGTCATTGGGCAGCAGTGCACCGAGGGAATCAGGATCTGTTGGTGCCGGCGGAGCACGGGTACCCCGTCCCCAGCAGAGAAATTCTGAAGGACAGAAAGGAAAGAAGAAGCGTAGTCCTTCCCCAGAGATTGACTGGGGTGTGGATGATGATGATGTTATGATAATAGACAGTGACTAGTGTGCTTGAGTCATTCCTACGAATGGACTTTTTTCAAGACTGCTCGTATATAAGTATGTACGTCCAAGTAGACAGGCAGAGTACGACGCTACTCTAAATTGATCAAACGGTCCGATAAAGCCGGCGCTTGCCTCCTGGACTCCACATACTTACGACAGGAATGTCGGTTCCAACGTCAAAGATCGAAGAAATAATAGACACTACACAGGATTCCGATGCTCAAGATGACTCTGACGATAACATAGCAGTAGAACATGAACACGATGACGCGGAAAATCAACAAGGGCCTTCCTCCTCTACAGCTTCTTCATCGAAGAAGAAGAAGAAGAAAAGGTCCAAAGCCGCCAAAGCTCTCAATGCTTTGACTGGAAAATCGATACCACAAGCCCTTGTAGATCAAGTGCTAGACACTGTAAAAGCTGAAGGAGGTGAAGGAAGCGTGCAGGCCAATGCGGAAAATGTGAGGCAGGTGTTGGAGCATATGAAGATTATGGAGATTATGAAGGGTAAGGCTGGTCTTGGAGGACTAAATAAGAAAGATATGGGAGAACACAAGGCTCGTCGTAGCTATGGCTTTCACTGAGAATATCAATCTCATAGTTGATTGATTACTGCAGTTCTGGTCAACTCAACCCGTACCTCAGTTAGGTGAGTGATCTATATCTAACCCTTGATCTCTTCTACAAATTCTGTGCTCATCCGACGATCAGGAGAAGGCCCTCCAGAAGAAGATGGTTATATCGAGCCTTCCAGGCCTGCAGATGAAGTACGCCAGGAGCCGTACCTTCTCCCAAAAGATTTCGAATGGTCAATAATAGATATCACCGACCCCGCTCAGGTATCTATTTGAGTTCTTTCAACTCCGAACATGGCTGTTGATGCTTACATCTAGGCTACGGAAGTACACGAATTATTATCTCTCCACTATGTGGAAGATGGTGACGCTACGTTCCGTTTCAAATACAGTACTGAATTCTTACAATGGTATGTTTTACTTTGGTTATAGACCTCGAATTTCAATGAACCCCTTCGAATCAGGGCACTACAAGTTCCTGGCTACCGCAAGGAATGGCACGTTGGAGTACGGGTTAAATCGAATAAAAAACTGGTTGGATTTATTTCTGGAGTACCTATGCTTCTACGCGTCCGGAAAAAGTGGGTTTTTATCTCGTCTAATGATCTATTATTCACATATTTTTGTAGCAAATTCATGTCTGCGGAAATCAACTACCTCTGCGTCCACAAAAAATTACGATCGAAACGTTTAGCGCCTCTTCTGATCAAGGAAGTTACACGACAAATCCATCTAAAAGGCATCTTCCAGGCCATCTACACCGCTGGGGTAGTAGTCCCTACTCCAGTCTCAACAACACAGTGAGGAAAACTTGTTTTTTTTCGTGCTATCCATTTCATCTCACATACACTAGATACCAACACCGGAATCTCAATGTCACCAAATTGATCGACATACAGTTTTCCTTCGTTCCCCGGAATATGACCTTGGCTCGAATGATTCGTCTCAACCAGCTGCCAAATAAACCACAACTCCCTGGAATACGCGAGATGACGGAAAAGGACATTCCGCAGGTGACAGAATTATACGCAAGATACATGGAACGGTTCGACATGGTTCCAGTCATGGATGCCCAAGAGATCAAACATCAGTTTCTGAGTGGAGCTGGAAAAGCCGGAAGCGGGGACAAGTGGAGGCGAGAGGGGCAGGTTGTATGGGCCTATGTGGTCGAGGTGAGCCTTATGAGGGTTGGTTGGCTTTTTTTCGAAGAAATCAACGGTCGAGTTAGGATCAGGATACCCGCAAGATAACTGATTACATGTCTTTCTACTCTCTGCCTTCCACGGTTATCAACCACCCCAAACACGGTGTACTCGAAGCGGCATATCTCCACTATTATGCCTCAGATACAGGCGCAAATGCAGACGAAGACAGTACTTTGAAGGAACGATTACAAAACTTGATAGGTGATGCGCTGATCGTCGCCAACAATGCCAAATTCGATGTTTTCAACGCGCTGACGATGATGGACAACAGTCTCTTCCTTAAAGAACTCCGGGTAAGTTTGTCCCTTACATTCTGCTGTGATGGACAATGAATTTGCTTCTGCCTAGTTTGCTGTCGGAAATGGATTTTTGAATTTCTATCTGTACAACTGGAGGACAGCTCCGTTAGCGGGAATGAAAGAGGAAAATGGTGTTCCTGTAGGACGAGGAATTGGTGTCGTGATGGTATGAGTAGATTATACCAAGTTCCTCGAAAGGTAATGATGTGGCACGATGTCCAGAGCAACGATAAATTTAAGCACTCCCAGAATGTGGCGCAATGCGTCATAGCTTGAGTACTTGAGTGCTCATAATTTAGCTCAATGAAGATGTCATAGTTTTCTCAACTAATATTTAAGAAAACTTGCAGATGCAAACCATATCGTTGTCATGTCTGGATTGAATCAACAAACTTTTGAGCGAACTAATCAGGGTATCGTCGACGGCCGACCAGAAGGTGAATTACCTAATAAGATCACGCCCACGTTATTAACTTTTCAAACTCAGGTCAAGAGCCCGAACACGCTCCCATTACTCTCGATACCGTCGTGGACAAAAATGCTTCATTATCCAATGCTGAACATTCTGTGGCTTACACATCCGCTTCACACACAATAAATGGCGCAACGTCCGCCGAAGTAAATGATTCGTTGGGGAAGCCGGGTTTAGGTATGAGCTCGAAAGAGAAACATCATGATGGTATGCCTGGACGCAAGAAACAGGAAATAGGTGAAATGCAGTGGCAGAAGTAGAGCGTACATAAACATCAATGTAGAGCAAAAGTCAAAAGTATTAATCAGCCTTGGGAGCATGATCTAGCATGATTGAGTAGATTTGAGTACATGGCAGGCTCTAACACTTTGATACACTACATCAACTTCACGTCTTCGGGCCGGTCGCGAATACTCGACTGCCACTCATTCCAACTGGCTTTTGATTTTAAAAGATCCTTTGTAGCTAGATGAGGTTCAATCAAAATGAGTCAACCATCAAACTGTAGGTGAATGCTCACTTTCGTAACACATTGCCTCAATTCCCCATTCCTCGATTTTAATTTTGGGCACTCGCATTGCAACAGTACCGGGGAATGCCTCCTGTTTGAAGAAGACGATCGGACTTTGCAAATTCGCGGGTTGTGCAGGGGCCACGTGCGGAATAGGTCGTTCTGTGTAGGAAGGGGGCCGCTGTTCCGGGTATGGAGGGGGTTGTTCTGGGTACGGAGGGGATTGTTCCTCGCGACTTTTGTAGACCTGACAGTGGAGGTTTGATCGATTATTGTGTGAGGCGCATGAATTAAATTAATAAGCACTGTTTACCATGTCAGACTTCATTTCACCTATCTTTGATTTCTTGGCATAAACTGCACACTGCATGTAAAAAGGTCCAGGTCAGCATATGGCACGGGGACGATAAAGAAAGAAAATTGACTGACATTCCAATGAGCCTTTGATTTTGATTTCAAGTAAGCACCCAATTGCCAGATGGTATTAACGACACTCACGTTGTTGGGGTTCTGATTCACTATACCAAGTTTCGGCAAGAGATACAATTCGTCCGTCACCAGGGACCAGAGAGGATTTGGAAGAATCAGTTTGCTGACGCTGATGAATTGGCCCTTGCGCTCCTCTGCGATTTCCTGAAAATTCGGTCAGATATCAAATAAAAACTTCGACTTGACCGTTGCCAGACACAATGAGCTCACCGGTTTAGCATACGCGAAGCCTATCAATGTGGATCCCGTCATAACCATGGTAGACCTATCAAATGCCTTGGTTGTCCTGGCGTGATCAGGGGCGCCTGTGGACTCTGGAGCTAGGCTATTGGCATGCATGGGTGTTCCAGTGGGAAGGGGGGATGCATAAACGGTGCTCATTTGCAACGTAGAAGCTAGAGCCACAACAAAAACCATTCGAAGAATCCATGACTTAATATTCCCAGTGCGACCTGGAGAAGTGTAGAACTGAGGAGCTTGAGTTTTCATACTAGTCGATAGTGATGGAGGAGACCAGCTCCAAAATATGTAGGGGGGGGGGCAATGGGGGGCGATTCGATTCAAGGGCTCGGACTACCTTATATATGTAAAAGCAATGCGAGGCAGTGATATTGTAAAGGGCAGCAAAGGGTAAAACCTGATCTATTGAAATTCCGATTGGAAAAGCAATGACAAAAGGAGTACACAGTATGGCGTCCCTGGCGTCAGGAAAATGGGCAAGCGAAACGAAACAGTCAATAAGTAACTTGAGGGTTACGAAGAGTGACCTACATAAGGACCCCGAATAATTGGGCATACGGAATTCGGATAAATTTTGAGAATTTTTGCAAAAATCTGTGCGATTTCAGGGCCTCTGGCGGCGATGGGGTGTTCACAGGTGTTCGGGCATCTTCGAGAGCGATATCTGCAGGTGGAACACTTGTCCTGGCTGAGCTGCATTGTAGAAGCAGTTTATGAAGCTTCATTGATGATCATTTGGACGAGCGCTAATTTGCTTAGGCGCCGGCTGCTGGTCGGCAAAAATTCTTTTGGTTCAGGCATTTCAGCCGAAATTCAGGACTTTCGAGAACGACCTTTGTTCTAATTATCCGGGGTCCTCCTACAAAGGGTGATACATTTTGAGATTGAGGAACTGCCGGGGCCCGTGCCTAAATGTTACCACGGGTTGAAGCTGCGGAACCATTTACTATTCCTTCGATGGCCCCAAGGCGTAAATGAGGGAAAAACCTGGAGAAACCATTGCGAACATCCAAGGAGTTCGAGAGGATCTCCGGAGGCAAATAAGGAGAAGAAAAGTCGGGCGGACGCACTCGACAAGCTCACGAGTCACCGTCACCGTTGAAGAAATATTAAGTTGAACGATTTGCACAGCCGTCCAATCCGTCGCCAACGCATACAAGCGTATTGCTAAAAGGATGTAGCTGTTGTAATAGAGCATCGCGACCTTGATGATAATGACTTGCAAGCTCTTGGAGTAGAGGGGTCGGATAGCTTCTGTTCATTAGCTCTGAAGAAAAACCGGCACCGCTGTTGTACACGGCTACACAACATGAACATGGGACCTGACGCGGCGTCGGCGTCTCGAGGTTCTTAGTATTGGAGGAAGTTTTGAGAAGCATGAAGAAGCCAGAAGAAAGCACTTGAATGAAATCCTAGCTTGATTCCGCTTCTAAAGAAGTGCAAAAAGGGCTTCGGTTCCGATTTGAATGGGATCTGTATCTCAATACTTGCAATCGGATTGGCACGACAGGGATTACTACACCATAGTGCACCATCTACATTAATGGGAGCTGCAAGACGACACACCAGGGACCTATAGTGGCACGACAATCACTAAAATGTGGACATCACATTTACTGTACGTAGACAAAACTGAAAAAGGAAAGCAATGAAAAAAGAACACGGGGATACCGGATACTAATGATCGACCTGAAAATGTAGTGAAATCCCAAAAAAAAACAAAGACGACTAGCAAAAACGACAGCATCAAAGCAGCTGGGCCCGAAGAGCTTATTCATTGTATTCTTCATCAAAGAGAACGAGAAATCTGGTAGTGATACATATTGCTCCATCCAACCCATGCCTCCTTCGTTAAAGTCACTTGAAAGTGAAGATTCCGAATATAGGAGGTGCAATGTAATTATACAGGATTACCCTCCGCTTCGCGTTTCCAGTCGGGTGCGTTACCACGCTGGGGCTCTCGTTTCCAATCAGGCGCGTTACCGCGCTGAGGTTCTCGTTTCCAATCGGGTGCGTTACCGCGCTGTGGCTCTCGTCTCCAGTCGGGAGAGTTAGCACGCTGGGGCTCAGGAGAATATCTCTGCGCAGAATTGAATTGGTCAAAATTAATCGATGAAAAAAATTCATTGCACAAAACTTACCTCCAATTCGATTACTTCGGGTTCTTCCTCACGAGCCATTGGCACGGTATCTGAACGCTGTGAAGCGTTCGACAGACAGTCAGCATTGACGAAGTCCTTTGTCGACGATTGTTACTTACCAGTTCCACTGCAGGAAGCGCATTAGCAGCTACAGCGAAAACGAAGAACAGGGATAAGATTGATTGGATGCGCATTGCGGAATCGAGGGGGTTTGAGATAATGAAGTAGGATTCACCGGGGGGCCTTATAAATGAAAGACAGAGCGGGCAAGATTCATCTCAACAGTTGGCCTCCGGCATTTATCAGTCAGAAACCAAAATATCGATCATTGAACTTAGTACCTCCTGAAATAGCGAATGGTCATCTAAAACTGGGTTCTTGTGTGCCGTACCGAAATATGTTCAGCTCCACTATCCGCTGCTATCGCGCGCCTTCAGAGGTACAACTTCATCTTGCTGCCCGAAAGAAGCACCATCCGAGTTATTGATGGACCTGTCGACATCATGAGACAAGGAACGTTTCGACTGGTTCCTGTGGCTAGGGGCCAGAAAAGGTCATAGCCGTGACATAGGCGAAACTTGGCAAATCCGGATTCATCAAGTACAGTTATTTCTTCTACGTATGTGTAAACGCAAGGAGGAAAGAAGCGTTTAAGCGTTTGGGACCAACGTCTGTCTGCCTACGAACTCGTTAATATTAGATTCGCGTACACATATGCACATAACGGACTGAGACATACCAGCTACCGGTTCCGGTGTCATTTACGGGCTCTTTTCTTGACGCGTTCCGCCGGACTTTTACTGCATGCAAATTCTGTCGCAGTTGAAGAATCCGACAACGAGGACGTGCAAGGTGGGGTTGACAAAGTTGGTACCAAGTCCGTCATTTCACGGCTTCGTTTTTTCCGGTTCTTCGTCGGAGTGGAAAGAGGAGACATCGGTGGAGCTAGGCCATGAAGGGAAAAAGATTTCAAGTCTGAAGTGAACAGAACCTACATATTTATTGATATCTGGTAAATTATCGGGCAACATAATTGATTCAACTTACTGAATGAGCCCAACCTGCATATCCTCCCCACACTTTTACAAACTTTGTGGAAAGTTCTTCGTAAAGTTTGGGTGTCATGTTCATTTTACCCTTTGGAGACGCTTTCATTCCGTAGTACTTGATTGCGATCTGATGAACATGGGTATCTACCGGGACCACGTCTGTCTAAGTCAGGATCAGCGTCAGCAGCTGAAAAAGCCGGACATCATACTTTGCCAAGGCTCATAAGGAGCACACAGTCGGCCACTTTACGACCGACACCAACGAACTTGAGAAGTTCCGCGCGAGCATCCTCCGTATTCATATCTCGAAGCGTTCGAAGCCATTGCTCAGAAGGTTCGTCTTGCTCTCGCGGATGCACGGTACTGCCATGTGTTTCGACAAGCATCTTTGCAGTCCGGTGAATGAACTCAGCACGATATCCAAATCCGAGAGACCGAAGACGTGCGCTGACATCCGGGTGCGCTAAAGCCGAAGGAGGAGGAAAAGGATGATATGTTTCTTCAACACCTGAACCATCAGGAACAGAAAGAGAGAGCAGCGGAGGAGAATATTCCTTGGACAAATTTTGAACCATTTTTGTGATTCGGGATATATTGTTGTTCGAAGAGCAGATAAATCTAGCTTTTTAATTCAGCTCCGGAGAGACGCGCAACGCGAACAACGTACGAGATGAGATTCTCCCAAGGATCCTGCCTCAAGATTCGAATGCCGCTGAACCTGTCTTTGATTTCCGAGAAGACTTTATCTCGAGAACCCCATTCTTCGTAGAGTGAAGCAAGGTTGACGTCTAGTTGAAAGTAGTCCTTGAGCCACAGCAACGTTTCGGCTTCATGAAGCTTCTGTTGTTCAACATTTGGTTGAGGATCTGGTAGTAATGTACGGTACAGAATACTGGTTGGTGTCTGACGAAGGCAGACAACGCGGTCGCGGAGACAAAAGCGATATTCATGAGTTGGTAGACACGCGTTTTCTGAGTCAAATTTCAGAGAATAAGCACTCCAGCGGAATGATTGACCACATTTTAGAACAGCAGAAAGCGAAAGCTGTACGATTGGTAGAGGAAGCGCGAGAAATGCTGTTGGAAGGCTGGTCATGGTAAACGTTATGAACAGTAAGTCTTTTCCCAGCTTTTCCCACGTTCAATAAGTTCAGTGGCGTACTTCAAGGTACACCAACTCTTTGCGCTCATGGGGACCTTTCTTCCTCGCATCCAGTCAGTCTTCTACGCTGGATTTGATTTAGTCGCTGGTCCCAAAATCATTTGCCAAGTTCCCGAAGGCCTTATCACCGTTCCGCAACCTGCCCCAAGCTCCACCTTTCCATCACTTCCGCCAACCCCCTCATCTGAATCTGCGCCATTGTCTTCGCTGCCTCCCCTACACGTTACTTCTTCGAGAAACTCAAGCTTGTCCGCAGTCGTGTCCCCTGCAGAAATCAGACCAAATTCCCGTAACTTCAGTTCACCTCAAGGCAAAGTATCGAATAATCAGGCACCGTTGTTCAATTTCGAGGAAGTCTCAAAACTTGTGATTCCTGGACCAGCGCTTTGCGGTAGGCTGGTTATCTGCGCCACAAAAGGGCACCGTATTATGGGCTTCCCCTCTCAGCTGAGAGGAAAGTATCAACGCAACTTCTTTCGGTTCAATCTCTGCTTTGTGTTCGAGCGGACCGCAGATCTGAGTTGCTATGAGCCTATCGTACGAAAGATAAGCCGAGTGCTTGCTTCATGTGAGGCGAGCATTTTCCCTTCTTTCCCTTCTTTTGATAATGCTTAGTACTTACATCGCTTCGCCTTAGGAAGAGTCGGAATTTCTCTCAACACCTGGTAACGAGGTCGCAATTCATGCCATCATTGAGCAACTATACGAGGACCTAAATTCCTACTCTGAAACGTCGATTGCCATAGACCAATTTAACTCTATTGAGCTGAAAATTTTTCCCTTTTATCCAAATCCTCCAGCGGTGAAGGACTGGATGGTGCCAATTGCGCTCATCAATTTGGTAAGACGAATTGAGGATAATTGGGATCTGACTATGTCCAAGGTATGTGTGCCTTTCTTGATATGATTTCGTTCAAGCTTGATGCCTTACAGGTTTGTCGATATATAGATGGTGAAGACTTAAGTTCTTTATGTATGAATAGTCCCCTCAGATAGTCTCGATGCAGGTGTCAACCACGTCAGTAGGATCGCTCATTTGGCAGATTGTGACGTTAACTTAACTCGTGAAGCCATCTCGCATCTCTTGTAAGTTAGCTACTGAGTATACACGCTCTATTGCTTATGGGGCTGGCAGATACTATCAAGTTATCATGACTATTGATATTTTTCAGTACTCGAACATGTACACTCTCCGGAAGAGCATTCAGTGGCTAGCAGATGAAGCTCATGTCAAGGAAGAATGCGGGCCTTATTCCACGAAACCTGGTGAATTCTATCGTTCGCTTGTAAGCAGATAGCCCCTTCTGACTTTACCACTAGGGTTTCCAATTCCCGATTGGCCAAAGCTTTTACATCTGTATTCGCGAATGAAACCAGGACGGACGGTGCTCGAATGGTTGGAGGAGTACAAAGTCCAGGAGCTTGGGATAGATGTTCGACGCTTTACCAGTTTTGGCGTTATTAAAGGTATATCCGAAATCCTCAAACTGCTTCCTCATTCTTACATATGAAAAAACAGGTTTCTTGCGGAGAGTGCATAGATATCCCATTTTTCTGCCAGAGTTTTCAAAATCTATAACTCAGTCCCCCATTAGTGACGGTCATACTCCCTTTGGTCCAAATCGAACACGAGTAAGGTCTCTAACCGGCATGTCACTGGGACTTCCCATCCAACATTCAGAAGGCTCCCCTCAAGGACAGCATCTACTGCGAGGACGCAGCTCCCATACGGCTGTAGCGGCGACATCCCTTAGCCCTGACCAGGCTACGAGTGCTCCTCCCACTCCCCGTGGTCGAATAAACCCTACCGCCACATCCGTCGTTGTATCTAGTGCATACTCGAGACCCCGTCGACCAAGTGCTGCTGAGAGAATCCTCGAGTCAGTGCGAAACCGAGATCAAAACTTGACTCGTTCTCCTGCCAGCCCGCGAACGGCGTGGATTCATTATCCCCCTGATCCACCTTCGGCGTCTACAGTGATTCCTGGAATCACAACCACGGCGAGTACTCCCAAGGAGAATTCAAACAACCTTGCGCAAAATCTTAGAATGGATTCTGGATTAGTTGTTTCTCGACGGCAGTCTCTTATACCTCCCGTGACGGCGACCCATGTTCCTCCAAATTCTCCTAATATTCCTCGGCTTGCACTAAATCCTGCACCTCGACCACAAATGGAGAGGTCCCCCTCAGCTCCAATCACCAGGACTTATAATGCAAAAAGTGCATTAGCCCCAGTGCCACTCGCGTATCCAACAGATTTACTGGAATTACTTGACGGGGAGCACCATACGGATGAGGTGGCGGTCAAGTTCGAAGCAGGGTGGCCTTTGCTAGAGGATTGGCTGAGAAGAATCGGTGAAGACCACAATGGGAGAGTTCTCGTCATATATCGATGACTGTTTTGCATTCACATTATGTATACAAGAAGATTGATCAATTAATTAGCACGAAGGGCAGCATTGTATTTGAAAGGCAGTACAGCAAATGGTTCAAATGAATAAAATATTGAGAGAAAGACTGAAGGGTAAAGTGCCAGCAGTTACAGTGACTTCGCCACCATCTGGGATAAGTTCTGACACTTTCTTCAGCAGATTTGGACGGGTAGCCTCTGCTAGCTGCGGTGGTGCTCGTAGATATAATTGTTTGGTAGGTGCCGACAGCGAAGGATTCTTGATTTGACTTCGCAGAACAAAACGCAATCAGACCTTGTTCAAACGATTAGTTACGTGAGACTTACATGTCTTGTCTCTCGGTCAATAATTCTATGAGTTCTTCAAGTATCATTTCACGGTTTATGGATAGAGATAAAGACTCTCCTCCACAAACAGGACAGTTACTCTTCTTTTCGTGCTCGAATGTATAAGAGTATATGCCCTCTACACCAATCAACATAAAGTAGTTGTTTAGATAAGCAGCAGAACTCGTCGCGATTTTGAAGGCTTCGTTACAACAGGATGCTGTTGCAAGCTATGAGCTCTAGTTAGAGGAAAAGCCACAGAAGCGTACCAGCGATGATAGCATTCGTTGAAGCAATAGCGGGAATGATGTTTTTTACGACACCCTGGGTCAGTGACCAAGTAACACCTTCGATCTTGAATTCCTTTGCTCGCGCTGATGCAACAGCATATAGCCAGCTAATGTCGTCGGGATTGTCGGTGTCCATCTTCTTGTCTGTGAACGATCAGTCATTAGGCAGAACCGCTACTACGTAGCAACGTATTACCTCCATGCACTCGGGGCCATTCCAGGACTGAAGCCCATTCAATGCAATGTTCAGGTAGTCGTGGCGTGTTAGCAATCGTGCAGATGGGGAAAGCGGTCGGTTTGTTCAGCATGTCAAGAGAGCATTCATAACAGGACGTGATAGTTGGAAGAATGACACGGGCTTGGCCCTTAAATCCTGCAAGCTTGAATCGGCTTCTTTGAATAAGACTATCCCAAAAGGCATACCTTCAGTCCCGCCATCAATAAGGGGCTTTAGGCTTTCAGGATTTTCGGAATCGACGAGATTGACTAGAGTAGCATTGATCCAGCGTCGAGCCTCAACAGAGTCCAGACCACAGATAACTAGGTTGAATTGGAGATAATAGTCGTCATCTTTGTCCTGAATTTTGCCAAAATATCTGGGGCAGTTTGCTCATTATTCTCCGTCGCAAAAGGCGTGATGAAGACTCACGGTGTAACCAAAACTCCTGGTACGCGATTCATGATGAACTCTGCCGCCACTATAGCCTTGGATTTGCCAACGTCTTTAGGTCTACCCGTTCAAATGAGCGCGTCTAGATGGCAAGGCCGCTAAGTATTTACCTGAATAGGAACTGACGATTCAAGTTACTGATGTCGATGGTGTCCATATCGATGACATGAATGTCCTTGAACCCAGTCAAAGCCAGATTGGCGAGGATTTCGCAGCCAAGTCCACCAGCCCCGATGACGAGAATTTTAGCCTGATTTCTCAAGAAGTTTTTGACCTAGATGTGCAGAGGTCAACATCGTCTAGTGAGCAGAGGCAAGACGCGTACACCATCACCGGCCATGAATCCTTCATCTGTACGAGGGCCCGGGGCATCGAGTATCTGATCTATGTGGTCGTAGCGTCCTTCCCAGTCATTTTCTTGAACATCGGCCATCTTGCGCGAAGTAACAGGACAGATAGCAGGCAGAAGGTGAAGAAGTAGGAGGAACAGTCAGCGTAATTGAACCGGCGTTAATTCTGAGTGTGGGCCAAATATTCAGTTCCCACGGAATCGCCGAAATTGCCGTTCACGCCAACATACTGTTCGCGCTGCTTTCGTTATGTAGAGAGAACGGAATAGGCAAACTGGAATGCTACATTCATTTTAAACAAGGATCTATTCGAAGTGAGAAAGATATAGGAATATTTCATAGATAACTAGTGCTCAAAAACCGTCGTTGTTTTTTCGTTAACTACGAAAATGGCTGAAAATATATGAACAGGCCAGGCATAATTTACAACATTGAGAACAGAGTCCCATTGAAACATCGTACACGAAACGGTACTTTCGTTTGTTGATTCATGACGGCGCAATGCAAGAAACCTAGGGGCCGTTTCCCTACTTCATTTGATCTTTGTCCGCTACTTCATCCTCGTCTGTTTCGTCGTCTGTTTCATCAACCCGAGCATGAACCCCATCAATTATACATTCGTTCTCAATCCCCGCAGTTAGGAAGCTCTCTCTCATATTCACAAAACCGAAACTGAACCCAGCAGTCCAAATCGGCTTCATGGCATACACCTCCTTAATTGTGTGTTGGCGCGGATGATCAGCGAGAAAATCAGTGACCTGCAGTAATGACCTGTACTGATCAACATCCACATTGCTGTAGACAGATATTCCATAAGCAAAGATACAGTAGCGGGGGTGTTCCCGAGGGGCCGATCGAGAACTCCGTCGGATGGGGGAGGCTCCTGCCTTGATCTCCGCAAGACTGATGTAAGTACTCTGGGTGGTTGCGTATCATCGTCCGCTCCATCGCACTTATTCCACGTCCATGCTTCATCTGTTCACCGTTCTCCCTCGTCTTCTCCTTCTCCTGGGTATTGTGTGGTTTAGAGTATGAAGCTGCAAGGTTCATGGTAAGTGATATGTGAGGAATTATCAAGCTAATGGACAAGCGCTTAGCAGTGCTTTTCGTCCCGAATGGTCGGAAGAAGGGAACGACTCGCTCGGCGATAGGATGAGTAATGACTTTTCCCGAAAATGGGATCCGCTTCAAAGAGACTAAGATGGCAGTGACCTTCTTGGAGTCCAATGGATTGTTTGCCTTTGAATACACAGCGGGAATCATGATATCAAATTCTTTGTTGTGTGCAGACCCCACTACAGCGGGCCGCAGCACAACGAAGATACATCACGAAAGCTGCTTCCGCGGTCATGACACTAGAATTTTCTGCACGAACAAAGTGGTTAAAGCGAACTGTATAATCCTTGAATGCTTGCTCGAAGGGTTGTCCCTCCAGATGATTATCCGGTCGACTTTCAACAAATACACTATGGAACTCAGTTTTGAAGAGGTGTTTTAGAAACTTCAGCAACGGCACGGCTTTGCAATAGTGAAAAGACTCGCTTTGACTAGTAGCAAAGGTCGAAAACATTTCCTCTACAGCAGCTGCATAAGCACGCAACAAGATGATCATAGCCGCTTGCTCTCCTCTATGCCCAGGATCGGGAGCCAAAGGTGAGTTAGACGTGGACAAGATCTCTGCGAGAGCATCACATTTGTACTTGTGGTCAATTCGACGTACGACGCTCAAGGCAGTCGAGGACAAAATGGGTTCAGAGGGATAACCGGATCGGATTATTTGGCGGTTTTTAGAAATGGTGAAAACAGTCCTCATGTGATGTTGGATCATCTCGAGGTGGGGCGATTTGGCTTCGGTCTGGCGAGGATGGATGAAGACGCCCAGAAGCGAGTCTAAAAGCGCTAGCTGTCGTGTACAGCTCATTTCTGAAACAGGTCGAAACAGGTCTTCCTCGACTTTCTGGTTAGTCAGCTTTTTTTTCAATCAAGTCAAACAATTTCCTCGCTGCTATATCCATTGCTGCTGACTTGGTATTATATGACACCACTGCCTCCAGTTCAGAGGAAAAGGTTGAGTAATAGCTAGGCATAGATGTATTAAAAAGAAGATGGAAAAGAATATCATATGACTCACAGTGGCCTCCCAAACTGAGAGAGAGAGAAAAGACACACTGTCTACCTCGGTGGGGCAGAGTAAGGAGAGTTCGAGTCTTCCGTTTGACCCAGACATTAAGTCAAAAGGCATCTCGGTGAATGGTGGATTTATTTTGGATGGAAAGCCTCGCGCCGAGGCTGGGAAACTTTTTTCTTCGCGTTCAGCCAGTTCGTCAACCTGTGAATTTGTGGAAAGGAATAGCGCAAAGGCCAGAGAATTAAGGTGAGAGAGAGCAAAACGCAGATTAATGAAGGGAGATGGGCGTCCCTTTGATGTGGTCAGAGTATGAGCCTCGTCGATGTAGAAGAAGATCATGAAAGGATTCATTGACGGTTTAGGCAACAAATCCAACGCAAAACGGGGTGGAATTATTTCTGCAAGTTCCACATAAGGATTCTTGAGGCCGACATCCTTGATTTCGACGGGCTTGGAACAGAAGTTAGAAACGGCCACAGAAAATAGGTCAAGCGCCTACAGGAGCTTTGTGCCATCCTCTGAGGCTGCTCTTAAACTTCCGAATCGCCATGTTATACATCAGGTCTCTGACCTTGCCCTGCTGCGCTTCATAAATCGAGTCAACGAGAGCACCAGTACCCCCGATGAGAGGGTACTCGGGTGAGATGTCCTTGAGCAAGTACTCCCGCCATTTGGTTGCAAAGTCTGAATGGGTCATGGACGGCCGAATTTCCAGCCACCAGGATCGTCCAACGTCTTCAAGGGGGACATCATACATGTCTTTGATCATTTGTCTAGCAAATTGTATGACCGTTTCGCCGAGATGCATAACAAAAGCAAAAGCGTTTGTCCGAGAGACTAAAAGTCCCGATTTGGCTAAGAATTCATGCAATTCTAGATCGGGCGGAGGATAAGCTCCAACTGTCAGGGAGTCAACATCAAGCACCTTGTAGATGAACGCAGCATACGCACATGAAGTATCGATTGGGTTTCGAACATTCATTGGGATTGTGAACACTTGTTTAGCAATCTCGTCGACCGTCCTCGATTCTCCATACCCAGAAGATTGTACAATCGCAGCTACATTTCCATAATCTCCTGTGGACTGGGAAGAATCCATATTTTGGAGGAGCAACTTATCGTAGCTGCCGAGATAGCCCTGCTTCCATGCCCGAGTGACTGGTGTGACATGACAAGGAGGCACTACGGTAGGAAAGACAAAAAATCATACCTTGATCATAGTTAGTTGATGGTGTGTATCCCGGCAGAGCTACTTCCATATCGAGATAATCTTTGATTACAATGTAAGTGCGACGTAGAAGTGAGAAGTTGCAATACTAACTGATATCACTCTTGAATAGAGCCAACAAGTCACTGATCTTCGGCCGCCGTCCAGCATCTATCGACGAATTCAAAGTCTGCCACTCGGAGTAGGTAATCTGCCGGTCTGCTTTTCTCGTGTTTGAGAGTTCCTAGCTTGACGGTCGAGCTGCCTTGGTGAGACGATCATCCTCTAAAGGGGAGGCTGCGCGTTTCGGTGCAATGGAGGTAGACATTACACGGCTTACAACCGGTCCACAGTATAACGTAGAAGTTTGAAGGAGCGTTGAGGGGCCGTCCAACGAATTATCAGAAAGAAGGATAAGAGAGCGGGCGCTTATACCGCTCTCATTGTTGAAACACATTTGTGCATATACAGCGATCTTGAGGTCCTTTTACCAATAACCAGGAAATGTTCTTTGCTTAACCTTTCGTGTATAAGTAACTTTATCAAAATCAATGCATATGCATGGTACGTTTTTTAAGAAGATACTCATAGTGTTTGCTTAATGTGAGCTCTAGGTGAAGGAAAAGCAATAAAAATGTACCGGCGATGAAAGCATTCGTTGAAGCAATAGCGAGAATGATGTTTTTACGACGCCCTGGGTCAATGACCCAGTAACGCCCTCGATCTCAAATTTTTTTGCCCACGTCAATGCAACAGCATATAGCCAACTGATGTCTTCGGGATTGTCGGTGTCCATCTTCTTGTCTGTGTACGATCAGTCATTAGGCAGAACCGCCACTACGTAGTAACGCCTTACCTCCATGCACTTGAGGCCATTGCAGGACTGAAGCCCATTCAATGCAATGTTCAGGTAGTCGTGGCGTGTTAGCAATCGTGCAGATGGGGAAAGCGGTCGGTTTGTTCAGCATGTCAAGAGAGCATTCACAACAGGACGTGATAGTTGGAAGAATGGCACAGGCTTGGCCCTTGAATCCTGCAAGCTTGAACCGGCTTCTGTGAACAAGACTTTATCAAAAGGCATACCTTCAGTCCCGCCATCAATAAGGCGCTTTAGACTTTCGGGATTTTCAAGATCGACAAGATTGACTAGAGTAGCATTGACTCAGCGTCGAGCCTCAACAGAGTCCAGACCAGAGACAGGTACATTAAATTGGAGATGATAGTCCTCATTCTCGTCCTGAATCTTGGCATAATATCTGGGGCAGTCTGCTCATTATTCTCTCGCAAAAGGCGCGGTGAAGACTTACGGTGCGACCAAAACTCCTGGTACGCGATTCATGATGAACTCTGCCGCCACTATAGCCTTGGATTTGCCAACGTCTTTGAATCTACCCGTTCAAATGAGCGCGTCTAGATGGCAGGGCCACTAAGTATTCACCTGAATAGGAACTGACGATTTGAGTTACTGATGCCGATGGTGTCCAAATCGATGACACGAATGTACTTGAACCCGGTCAAAGCCAAATTATCGAAGATTTCTCAGCCAATAATGAAGATTCTCGCCTGATTTCCCAGGAAGTCTTCGACCTAGATGCAAAGGTCAATATTGTCCAGTGAGCAGAGGCAAAATGCGTACATCATCACCGGCCATGAAATCTTCAACTGTACGAGTATCTGCTCTATGTGGTAGTAGCGTCCTTCCCAGTCATTTTCTTGGACATCAGCCATCTTGCGCAAAATAATTCCAACATGTAGAAGGTGAAGAAAGTAGGAGCGTGATTCAACCGGCGTTAAATAATTCAATCTCGTGTTCACGTTGTACATCAATGCATCAAGGTTTAAACGCCCAAGATTGAAATAATTTCTCTTCGTTCCGCCCATGGCTGCTGGGTCTGTAATACAATACAGTGGCCACAAGTACTTCCGGCATCGTCTAGCTCTATCAATACTTAGTGGAAAGTCTGTCAGAATCGACAAAATCCGTTCAGAGGACAAGAACCCTGGTCTTCGAGGTCCCTGCACTTTCTTTTGGATTCCAAGCTTTTAATTTATCCAATATCTCTTGTCTAGATTTCGAGGTCAGTCTGTTGAGACTTCTGGAAAAGGTTACGAATGGGACAGTCATCGAAATATCTACCACAGGTGCGTATTCATTGAAGTATAGTTTCTAGATCTCATGAATGAAGGCAGGTACCGCAATCCTACTAAAACCTGGAATCATCGCAGGCGGGTCTTTAGTCCATGACTGTCCTCTTTCAAGATCAGTAGGATACTTTCTTGAGCCGATCATCATGCTGGCTCCGTTCGCAAAACGGCCTGTACAGTTGACATTGCGTGGAATAACAACTGACGACAATGACTTTTCGGTCGGCAACGCCAATCTTTCTGTCGTACCTATCTGACGCTTACATTCTAGGCGGACTTGATGAGAACAGTGACGCTGCCTCATCTGCAGCTTTTCGGTATCTCCGACGGATTGGAACTTCGGGTACGTGCATTTCGTTTGTGCCTAGTATAATACTTTATACGTTCGCAGATTAAGAAGCGGGGAGCACCTCCTGGAGGTGGAGGCGAAGTCCAACTTCTTTGTCCTATTGTAAAACAAGTCAAGACCTTGAACTTTGTGGAACCAGGAAAGATTAAACGAATAAGAGGAATAGCGTAAGTAGCAGATCGCTTTACATGTCACCATTTTGAGCTTCATTTTGCAGCCATGCCGTTCGTGTGAACCCTCAGTTCTCGAATCGTATGATTGAGGCTGCGAGATCCATACTGAATCGATATATTCCGGACATATATATATACTCGGACGTGTACAAGGGAGAGGAAAGTGGAAAGTTAGAGTTTTTCAGCCGTCTCCTCTTATCAAATTAATCAAATTTCCAAGATCCCCTGGGTATGCCCTCAGTCTTTTGGCCGAATCTACCACCTCTGCTTTGTTCTGCTCTGAGGCAACATCAAAACCTGGCGTTGCCCCGGAAGACATTGCGCTACAAGCAACTCGTGCTTTACTATCGGAAATCAGCAAAGGGGGATGTATTGACCAGAAACACCAGTCATTAGTGTTACTTTTAATGGTATTGGGTAGTGAAGATGTTGGGTGTTGTCGAATGTCCCAACCGACCCCTCGAACGTTCGTCTCCCACTGCTTATTCCCGTACTGCCCCTGACTGCATCTGTTTCTGCAGTATACAGTTGCTTAGAGATGTTCGGGACTTCTTTGGCACATCTTTTCAGATTGTCTCCATAGAAGACCCAACAAATCCCAATTCTGCAGATCTTCTTTATTCTTGTTATGGCACTGGGCATGTCAACGCAAACAGAGATCTTGCTTGACCAGAACCCCTTCATGCCAATAAAAAGTATCATATACATGATTGCCCGTGTGATAATTGTACAGTTATGACCCTTATATGTATACATACTGCGATACCAGTGTATTGAAATGCTTCGTATGAACCAGAAAGAGAGCCATTTGAGAAAGTTATGGACCAAAAGCTATCGTTGACGAGCCAATATCACAGCAGCCATGAGGGCGGCACCAACAACAAAGTGGGCCATAGGAATCAAAAGGCTGGATCCAAAGCGGTGCTCTTTCGATGAGTCCTCGACACCTAAAGGCCTTGGCTTCGAGCAGACCTCTGCAAAGGTCGGAACACGATCCTTCTCCCAGCCTTCATCAAGTAACTTCTGAATCATCGCGGAGTCAAGAAGCGTAAAGTCTATCAAGGGCCATTCGTTGCAGATTTTCGACATCCACTTCATCCGTTTTCGACCAAGAGGACCACCTATCTCAGGTACACGCTCCTTCAGTTCTGCACGAAGCTGGCCAATTTTTGAAAGAGCGAGGCCTTCGTATCCCTCGAGACTGGCTTGTACTTTCTCCTTCATTAGGGCGGAGATACGAGGGCCGTTTCCATTTGAAGAAATCATGATCTGCAAAGGCCCATCGCGGATATGAGCACCAAAATAGAAGTCGCAGAGTTCTGGGATATCGGCAGCGTTAACAGGGATCTTGGCTTGTCGACAGAGGTCAACGATTTCTCTACTAGTAGCAGGACTGTCTATAGCTGTCAGAACTATATCCATCTTATGCAGTTCGGCGGGTCCAGTGAAGCGTCGGTCGTAATAAGCGATGCGGTTTGGGTATTTTGCAATGTAGTCCTTGGTAGTAGGATGAAGGCCTTTTTCAGGACACAAGATAGTGATATGAGCATCTGCTCCGAGAAGGTGTCCGATACGTGAAGCGCCCACTTCTCCCCCACCAACGAGGAGAGCTCGTTTACCCTTGAGTTGCCAAGCTATCATTAGAGACCCTCCACCAGGCGCAAGTTTGTCAATTTCGGTTTGCATGACTTGAAACTTGAAAGTCTAAGGCCGAGCGGAGAACATTAGTAATGCCATCCTCAATTAGGTAAGACGCGCTCTTTGCTCCTCTACTACATCGTTTTCCTGATTCTCGTTTTCTCACCTCTTGTTTGCTTGTCCACAATGCCTCCAAAACTAGACATCAATAAGGCTGGGTGGGAGCAGAGCGAATTTCCCATTTTATGCGAAACCTGTACGCCCAAACATCTTTGTTCGCTGAATAAAATACTGATTTGCTCAATAATCGTTCAGGTTTGGGTGATAATCCTTTCATTAGAATGGTAAAAATCACCTTGAACACACCCGGGCTAAGCAGGCTACTCACACGTTTATATCAGTCCAAACAGGAATTCGGTCGTTCTTGTGGTACGTGTGCCCGTCCGTTTACCGTTTTCCGCTGGAATCCAGGTTCGGGCATGCGTTTCAAAACCACTGTAATTTGTCAGACTTGCGCAAAGATCAAGAATGTTTGTCAAACATGTCTCCTTGACCTGGAATATGGCTTACCGACGCAAGTTCGGGATACTGCGCTGGGTTTTGTGAACGAAGCTCCGACAAGCGATATCAATAGAGAATATTATGCTCAGAATATGGAGGGGAAGGTGTGTGTCCGTGCGTAATATTCCAGAGATCCGCCGCTTATTCTGCTCCAGCTCGAAGGCAACAAATCTGGATTGGATACCGGAAAAGCTCAGTCCGCGGGCAAAGAAATGCTCAAACAACTGGCTCGGACAGACCCATATTATAAACGCAATCGCCCAAAAATATGCTCATTCTTTGTAAAAGGCGAATGCGCTCGTGGCTCAGAGTGTCCTTATCGACATGAGAAACCTGTCGACAATGAACTTTCTCATCAGAATATACAAGACCGCTACCATGGTCGTAATGATCCTGTAGCCAGGAAAATCATGGGAGCGCATGCTGAGAGTCAAGGGCTCAAACCTCCAGAAGATCCATCCATTGTACGTATGAAAACATTTTCAATGACCGCCGTTCAACTGATAGTCCGCCTGCCTAGACCTCCTTGTTCCTAACCTCGCTCTCTCCTGATTCCACCGAACTTTCCATCCGCACTCAAGTGTTAAAGTCACTACCAACAGTGCAACCTGCGGAGCTTAAATCAGTGGTGCATGTTGCCAAGTCGCGGTATGCTCAAGGTCTTCTGATTCCAACTTATACACTTAATATGTTGCTACCTTTAGATGCGCCTTTATTAATTTCAGGGAGAGAAATACTTGTGAATGCGCTGCGGGAGCCTGGGCTAACGGGCTCGAGATTGATGGAGAGCGGGTGGCCGTCAAGTGGGGACGGTCCAAGGCTTCAAAACCCCCAGCAGTTGTCACTTCGTCACTTGCAGTTGTATCTTAAGGACTTCATTGTACGTACGTTCGTATTTGTGTGTTTTATGTAAACTTCGTTATGTATCATTATCGTTCGTCGTTCGTCAATTAATTTGGTCCAGTGTAGTGAACACTAGCTGATGTCTAGAAATTTATTGTACAGCTGTTCTACAGTAAGCTACACAATACCTTGTCGTAGTCCAATTTCCTACCATTTTCTCATGAATCATACATAAAACATAAAGTTAAGCCAATGGCGCGAACACTCAATTGACACAAAGGCCGCCTGCGATAAAAGAAAGCGACCAGGAGAGCCAACTAGTGAGTTGGCTTCCAGTTGCCAACGCACGTCCTAAATTAATAACAACCGGCCCAGCTGAAGAAATAGGATAGTCAGGTACATACGGGTGGGAGGTGCACCGTGACGGAACGTACGACAGAGTCCAGATGCTCCCCAGCCGATACCAAACAAAACGGATCCTAGCAAAAGTTTCGCATCGACATTCCCAGACTTGGGTATAGCCCATGGACCTCCCAAAACCGGTTTTTCTGGTCCACGGAAAAAGTGATACAGAGCTGCACCTATTGGTATGGCTCCGATGGCGAGAAATGCCAGTGAAGGGTCGAAAGCTGGGTGAAAAGGTAAAAGTAGGAAAGCTGTCACTTTCTCCGGGTCGGTAAGGTTGGACAATCGCAGTGCCAGAGCAAAATCGACAGTAGTAGACAGGAGAGCCAAAAGACGAACGACAGATAAAGACTCATGCTGTCCCGAATTTGAAGAAGTGTCTGGGTCGTGTGATGACATTGACGCCTGTGCATAAATGAGCACAAAGATCTGCCGCGTGTAAGCGAAGACGAACATAAGCATATAGTAAAACAAAAGCTATTAGAGGGACGGTTTGAGCAATAAGCAAGGTTTTGTCTGCAGTATTCATGTTGTAGTCGGGCGGATTGGCGGGTATAAGTGTTGGACTATGATACAATTTGGTTGTAGCTACCGCGGTACAGAAGAAAGTCGCAGTAGCAGCAATAGACCTGTGCTTAGAGCTAGTCGGAATATGATGTTTAGAGCAGAGAGAATGTGCGCACCGTTTTGAAAAACGCGACAGTCCTGCAAGCATATGTCTAATCACCAGCATGAGAGAAGGGTTCGAGATATCAAGACGCGTTTATCGCGCACCCAGATGTGCATCCATTCGATAACTATTGAGCTGTATGATGAGAAACCTTATCGAAATTCATTCGTCAGAAATACCTTCGTTCCCAGTCCAACTAAGAATCCAGAGAGTAATAAACTCGGCAAAGGCAAGAAACTTGTTTCTGGTCCTCGTCCTTCAATCGTGCCAACAATTATTCCTCCAATGATTAATCCGGCAGTCGCTATTAGCCCCTCCTTGTTTCCGCGCACTGCACGGTGTACGAAGCCGGATATCCCGAATACACTTCCGTTCAAGACTAGTAGCGAGTGTACCGGAAGAGCAAGGCCAAAACCACCAAGAAAAGATGCGAGTGGAGTGGGAGTGGACATTACTGGGGGGGTTGAAATATTTCCAGAAGAAATTTGTGGTCCTGGTTCAAATCATTCTGTGAATGTATGCAGAAGTGTGACGGGAAGACTGACAGAGAAATGTGACATGTGACTGGTGACGTGTCCGATTGACTCCGAGGCTGCGGCGTTCAATACAGGTACTGTTACAGTGATTGTTTCGTAGTTCACTCTAAGACGAATCACAAAATATACAGATAGTTTACATTGCCTTTAATGAAACTTCTTGCGCTTCTTCCTCAGTCATTTCATCAGTCAATTTCACATCCTCAAGCGTCACTGTTGCCACGTTCAACTGAGCATCCACTTCTTCATCTTTGATTCCAAGGGCCCCGACTCTTTTTAAGCATTCGCCAATCTGTCCTCTCCACTTAGTATGCCCATCGATGTCTTCAAAATGAACGTTTTCGATTCCCTGGACATCAACAGGGTGTAAACCAGCCACTTGCCAACTTACATCCGCCGCCCTGGAAAGGACTGCCAAAACATAATCCTGACTAGCATAGCCGTTGACAAACCGACCAGCGACTACCCGACGTACGCTAGCCCAGACTGCGGGGTCGGTCGATGCAGGAGTACCGAATAAATATACGTCTTGTATAAGGTGTGACGTATCGGAAGGAGGCCTAGACGCAACGTGCTTGAGCGCCTCGAGGATTACCAACGAACCAAAAGAGTATCCAACGAGTGTGACGGGCCGATTGCCAAACACTCGCTTCGACAATAGATCACCCAGCACGGCCCCGGCCTTGTAAGCTAGAGCCTTGGTATTCATCCAAGGATTATCTGTAAAAAAATATCATTATCACACATGTGCCATTTTGAAGTGAGTAACATCGCACCAATAATTTCTCCGATCTTCAGCAAAGCTATGGGCCCGAGAGATGCCATCAGCGTTGCGAACACTGTGTGTCTGATAATTTCTGCCCTGAGATACTTCATGGCATTTGTCCTGACCAATGTATATAACGCATCTGAGAGCTCCTCCAATGCGTTGACTTCCTAAACAGACAATGGGAATCAAGCAAAAAAGACGAAAATAGCATCACGGACCCATCGTAAAGCAAGAGTGTCATCTCCCTCGAACACGGTCCATGGTGCAGTTACATCTGATTCTGAAGATAGCCAACCACTTATGCACAAGCGCACTCCTAACGTTTCGTCTCCATTCGTATTTAAAGATACCGGAAGGATAGCCAAGTCTCGTATTTCCCGTGTATGTCTCTCGACCATGTTCGCTGTGGATTTCGCACCGTAGACGCCGAATAAAGCTCCACAAATAGCAGAAGATCCTGCGAGACCGCTTGCTAACAAGCCAGCTGCGGTTCCGCCCACACCGAGCCACCCGAGGATGGTCGTGATGCTCGCTCCAATTAGAGGAGCTGCGAGCCCTCCCGTTACTCCGACTAGTACACCGCCTGCGATAGCGCCTAGACTTATGCCCACCATGCGCAATGTTTTACTTTTGGAAGCATGATCTTTGGTACTTGCTTCAGCTTTCTGCTGCGCTTCCTGAAGCGCTTGGTCAGGGTGTTTCAAGGTGGCGACGATTAACTCCTCGTCAGGAGCTGCATCTTCAAGAATATCGTTGGATAAGAACGACCGTGTTCTTGCTGAATATTGCTTTGTCGTTGTTATGCTCAGAAAGAGGACTGCATTCAGTACAGCTGCCAGCCGCTGTGGTGAGATCTGAGGTAAATCCCCTGAGATGGACAATCAATTATATGTCACGCAATTGTTGTTATAAGTTGATAAGAGAACAGACCTATAGACGTATCTGCGAATTCATCCAGCTTAGGACATTCATCTTACCGACCGCTCAGTATACGAGAAATGAGACTTCGGATTGCAAAGCATACCTCCGTCTGGCTGTCCACAGACCATATACGCCTTGTCAACCAATTCCTGCGCCCATTCATTCAGTGTTTGGCTAAATTCGTCCTTTATCTTCTGCTTATTCTGTTCAGGTAGTGCGGATAATTGATATTCTGCCAACGCATGGAGTTCTGCTGCATTTCTATACGCAGCAAGTCGTCTATAAAGGTACTGGAAGAGTGTGTTCTGATCAGAGTCTGTTAAATCTGTTGGCGGGGCAATTTTCTCGAGGGTTACGGACATCTTCTGGGCTTCGCGTCCAAGTTGAGTTGAGAGTTCAATACACGATCAATTACATATGTGTTGGCCGGACAGCATCTTGTGTGTGGTTGAGGAACGACATTCATTGCTAAGGCGCCAAGGTCAAGCGCTGATCATAGAGTCAATACCTCAACCACATTCAATGTTCAAAAATCTTGCAAAAGAGCTCATTGCTATTCTTACGACTAGGCAAAGAAACTTTCCTTCTCCAGGTGTATGCTGATATACGAGAAGATAAAATTAAATGTACATCGGATACGTCGTGTACTAGCTAGCTACAATGTCCGGGCGCGATGAGCGTGCTAAATGAATGAAAAAAGGTGCGGACAAGTCCATGGATCCGATGAGTTTACGAATAGAATTAACATTCATTAAAGTGATCCGAGGATACTGCTCAGCCCAAGGGATTTAATAAAGTCCTGAAAAGAAGACAATTAGAGCTCAGCGATAGATGAGCAATAAATGATATCCACATACTTCGAGTTCAGATTCATCGAAGGGGCAAGCAATACTGAATGAGTTCGTGATAGTTGGTGATACGGAGATGAATATGATCTTAAGATCAACCTGAAAATCAAAAATGAACAGTCGCATCCAAGGAACAGAGCAGTGAACAGACCTTGATACTGTAATCGATCGTTAGATCCGACTGTGAACCTCCCAATATACCACATTTGGACGCCATATCAAGTAAAATGGCATAATTTGGATCAGTGGAGAATTGATAGTCAATCTCAAAGGGGAATGTGAAAGAGGTATTCGAGTGAGAGTGGAAGGTGATGTCACTTGTACTGCCGTTGCCAATTGCAGTGTCGTTCCCGTCCAATGGATAAGTGAGCTATAAGCAAGGGGTTTCAAGAAATGGTAATGGGAAGCGATTGAGTCTTACTAACGTCCAGAGTCACTTTCTTGAGATCGACGGAGAAGTAATTTGGGTTGTTGACACTGATGTTAACTTCGAGAGGAACAATGATACCGCTTGTTTCCAGTTGGATCTGGTACTTTTTCAAAACACCGTTTAAGCCGAGGTAGCCATAAAAATACACACCCCATTTGTCCCAGCTGACGTCAAGCCTGCGGATCCAATAATAATGCTTGGAGGTCGAATCCACTGTACGGAAAGGAGAGTTGGGGGTTAAAGTAAAGTGAAGATGATTTTATGCGAAAATCGTACCAATGCGAGGGCCAGGACGATGCTGACGATCATGAAGACAGCAATCATCAGCGTGCAGCAGAAGAATCTACCAATACAGGAGCCCCGTCCACCCTTTGTTGAAAATTTAGTCCTAATGCAAGAAAGCAGGTGAGGGGCTAGCGCACCTTCGTCCATAAATTATCATTCCTGAATTCTCGTCGATACTGGCGGATATTTTGAGCCCTTCGTTGGTAGCCACTGGTTAGAGAGTCATAAGAGCCAACAGTGTTACAATTCTCACTTTTCTCCTCTCGGTGATCCGAATTCTCCTCTGTCAAATCCACTGCTTAATTCATCTGCGTCTCTGGTCTTGTTAAACCCTGATACAAAACCAGAGTTAGAAGAGTGGTTTATCTACCATGAATGAATCGACATAACGGATTTGATCACGTACCAGTAGCTGGATAGGAAGTATCTTGGTATCCTGGCCCATAATTATCGTATGCCGCAGCGTGGGGCTCCTCGTAAGAGGCATGTGGCTGAGAATTGGAGTAAGGGTTATATTCTTGGTGACCAGCGTATTGATCGTTGTAAGCCATGAATGAACGGATAGTAGATGATTACAACGGTCGTATGTTGGGTGATTGCACTGGTTGAAACAGGAGGAGAATCAGTATTGAAGGGCGGAAAGAAAGGGACTGAAGGCTATGTTGTTTATGACACTCACATTGCGCCCACGCCCAATTTTTAGCTTTGCAATCCGCAGCAGCATTTGTTCATAGTTACTACTTGCAATAGTTACTGTACATTCATAATCTTTGTACTATTGCTGCGTTAATCCGTTCCAGGGATACAGAAGTAAAAGTGTTGGTCGATAGTCGATAGATAACGGTCTGCGACGTGAAGCAGAATTTTCACACACCTACGATACTTGCGTTTCGTGGGCTTCGGGGTAGGCCTTCCGAGAATGATAATATTAATGTGAAACAAGAACATGCAATGATATAGTACTAGAAGCAGAAAGCAAAAGAAGTCCCCGAAAAAAATCTGTAATCGAGGCAGACCACTATCTTGTCACTGTCCGGGAACGAAAGGCATTCTCTGCCCACTACTACCAGAGAACTTAGGCTGAGCTCTGCTCAGAGAAGCATTCAATGGAAGGGAAGAAGTAGCGGGACGGAAATTACTGCGAGTTGCTGATACCGGAGGAACAAAACGTCTTGAAGTGGCTGAGTTACCAGCTGGCGTACTGGGCGGAGGAAATCGTTCGCTCAGAGGTAAAAAGCGCGCAGTACTTGGGGGCTGATCCGCGAGATGTGAAGAAGTCGGCTGAACGTGCCCTGAGGCATCTCGAAAATATTGAGGTGGTCCCATATTCGAAGCTTGAGAAGGTTTGAGATTGGAGTTCGAGGAGTTCAGTTTTACATGAGACCGTGGAGGCATCTGTGATTGTGAGGCGCTAAAGGTTTGATTATCTTGAAGCATCCGACGAAGTTGCTTGGGAGCTGCTTGTGTATGAGACAATTGGGCAGGACGCATCTCAGAATCTTGAGCAGGTGCGTATGCAAATTGCCTGTTGAACGGTTGAATACTGATATATTAGAACGCACTATCTATAACGTACTGAGCAAATCGATTCGTTCCTGGACGTTGAGAATGCTGGGAAGCCACGTTCTCATTCGAAGAAATTGCTTGATTGGATGAGAGTTGAGGAGGTTGCTGGCCAGGTGGCAGGGTCATTCTGTTAGGTCCGACCGGAGTCGCAATTGACCGAGGACTGGAAGACGATGGTGGACTTGGAATATCGTCGACACACCGGGAACACGGAGATTAGAAAACTTACTGTGAGACGTCAACCATTGGCCGTTTTCCATTAGCATTGAGGAACGCCGCTGGTTCGTGTCCTGGCAGACTGTGATCCATACCGGTGACCTGCATCGTGAGCATCTCGTTGGTTCTACATAGGGAGGTTAGGAGATGATTCATGGATCCCGTCAAAGGCCGCGTGTTCATACTGCTTTAGTTGGGCATTCTCTTGCTTCAGTTTCTCGATGTAGGCTCTTTGTTGCTGATATCGGACTTTCAGATTTCGTATTTGGGAGGCCATAGATTCTTGCTGGAACTGTGGCAGCCATGAGAACAAAAAAGGTAGATAAGGAATGTTGAACACACCTTGATCGCATACGCGGCTGAATCCAAGATATATGGGACCGAGCGAAACCATTCCGACATCGGAGGCTCCATCTGAGTGAAATAGTGAGAATACACGCTCAATGATGCCAACTATACGCACGTCGAGTTGAAGTGGGATGAGTTGAATCCCTGGAGATCTACATTGTGCGCAAGTTTGATCGGAGTCTGCAGAGTACCAGATAATTATCTTGTATGAGTTTTCGATATTCAGACAGCGTACTGAGATGATTGTTGCAGATGACATGCCCGCATTCCGTCAACCAGAAGGGTACTGTGGAGCCATTGGCGCCAGAGTTGAACGGTAACTGGCACTTCGCGCAACAAACGAACTCCCAGAAGTTGAAGTTGAAGGCGCTGATTGGCTCTGCAGACATCGGACCTGGATAGCTTGTCCGAGACAGCAATGTATAGGGTATACCGGGAAGTGTGGGGAAGACTCGGAAGAGAAGAATTCAAAGATTTAGCGCGCAAGGTTGCACTCGTTCAACTCATTCATTGATTCAACTTCATGGTCAATATATTACGTTGCTGTTACTCATTGCAACTTGAATACCAGTGCAGACGAAGTGATCAGAATCAATCAAGATGTTAAATGGCGATACCTAATGTTATTGCTCCTTGTCTTTCCTCTCTGCATCTGAGTTCGGGGAACTTTTGAAGATTTTCCGTGGATATGCGCACTCTACCATTGGTGATAACAGCCAACGCCTCACGGTACTAGATCGATCAATTTGATCTTCCCGTGAGAATCGACTTCAACTTGAGCGCGCGCAAATCTTTGCGAATATATATAAGTTTGAAGATGACAGTTGTTCAAGAGAGACCCATTAATTCCCCGTCACCATGCGTCGTACCATAGAGGAACGTCGCGCGGAGCTCATGCGTGAATACTCCCCCATTGTGCCGATGTCGGCTGATGTCCGAACCAAACCATCATCAACAGAATCTGGAACATCTTGTTCCTCGTGCGATTCTACCATCAACATGGAGAGCAAGGTGATTCAACCATTGACGAAAAGCCCAGATCAGATCCTTTCTTGTAAAGGCTGGACCTTGTCCTCCCTCTTGAACGATAACAAGAATTTCCATGCAGCTCCCAGAATATCGGTATCGAAGGTCACAGAGAAACTACTCGCCTCCTCTGATGCGGACAGTATACCTTTCGTGATCGAAGGTTTGCAACATTTACCAGGTTGGCGCAAGGAGTTATTGAGTATTGATTGGCTGAAAGACGACTCCTTGTTGAAAGGTGAGTTTCTCCCAAAATCTTTCTGAACGCCACACTGACTTTTTGCCTTTTTTCGAACAAATGAAGAAGTGCCAGTTCGAAACGTCCATAACAATGTAGACACGACACTACCACTATCAGAATTTCTCGAGAGGACACGAAAATCTTCACCATTTGTTCAACCCGGAGGTATTTACTCGTTGTCAGCCTTGATGAAACAGAAATTCAAGCATAAGCTTTGCAGAAAGTGAAAGATTATACGGGAAAGATCTTGAAACTCCCAAACCGTGGATCAAATGGTTGCACAGAGGAAAAGTTGTTCCATCAGAACTTCTTCCCACCACCGACAATCTATTGGTCTACTTGCCTGAATCTGTATGTTTCAAAAAATGACTGGGTGATCCGAAACTCATGATGCTCTTCGCCTCCAGGCCCAAGTTGACACTTTAATGAGCTACATTGGCACAGGCGATACGTTCACTCCTAGCCACAAAGACCTCTGCGCCTCTCATGGTCACAATCTCATGTGTTACACAGAAAACGGAGGTTCTTCCTTTTGGTTTATGACCCGACGAGAAGACGCTCGGAAAGTAACAAACTACTTTCATCATAAGCTCGGGCATGATATCGATCACGAAAGTTGTGTTACTTCTGTCCAAGATTTTGCAAATGCGCCGTTTCCAGTCTATATCATCGAACAGAAATTAGGCGATCTTGTCATAGTTCCGCCGATGAGCTGCCACCAAGTCGTCAACCACGGTGGCTTGACCGTAAAGATGTCATGGTCAAGGATGTCGCTAAAAAGCATATCACAGGCAGTCTATTACGAGCTTCCTTTGTATCGACGGTGAGCCGTCTTATCGTCCTCTCGATTCCTTTAACTTATTTTTTTTCTAGCGTTTGCCGTCCAGAAACATATCGTGTCCGATTAACATTGTATCATACCATTCGTGCACTCTTTAGGAATTTCTCTGAACAGGTATGGCATTATGTCTACGAGTCTTCTTCTTACTGAACAGTGTGCCATAAATGGACCAGCGCACCAATGCATCCGGAAATCAAGTCGATATTGGAAAACAATCTCGCCGGCTTGCATACGCTCTTCGAATCTTCGACGACATTTTGCAAAACGAATGTGTGAAGGATTATGCTTCGTTGCCTTGCTGTTCGTCCTTGGAAAACTTATCATGCGATTTCTGTGGTGCCGACATATTTCAAAGTTTCCTCGAGTGCCAGGACTGTTTTTCCTCGAATGATCATGTAAAGGATCCTTGCACGATATGTCCAGGATGTTATGCAGAAGGCAGATCATGCCGTTGTCAATCAATGCAGCCAAAACAACTGCAGCCTCTGGATGATATCCTCCAGGAACGAAATAAAGTCATCGAAGGGCTCCAGAAGTTTTGGAAGACCAGTTCCAACGAGGGTGTACAATTTGCGACAAAAGCGTAAGTGTATTTCTTTGATAATGCAACAATCGTGCTCAATCGTCTCCTTCCAGTGCCCTTTTCAACGGAGGAGCATTCAAAGCAGCTTGTCTTCTGGCACGAGTTCGGCAACAAGAGGTAAGTTTCTTACGTTCGCCTATGCTGCATCTAATTCACTACGCTCTTTCAAGGCAAAAATGTTACTTTGCAGCAAGGGTACACCTCATAGACTTCCACACAGCGACGTACTTTCTTGCAAACAGTGTCATCACGCTTCATGCTTCTTTCATCTCCTTGAAAAATGCAGGTTGCATTCCATCTACATCCTGCTGGACAGAGACAAGGACGTACAAAAAAGTCATCAGAGTCACCACACTCGACACAAACAGGGACTAAAGGAATACGACACCCATTTGCAAGAATACATGTCCGATGAACGCTCGGCGAACAGACCCAGGAATTTCGAGATTCAGATGGTTAATTTGGCCTTGAGTTTTCCCAAGTGTCGCCCTATCAACTTCTCTTCAACACATGCAGGGTGGTATGACTCCATCATCATCGCACCTGTCGTGATACGGGTGGGTTATATAGTGTATAAAAACACGACCCAGCTTCTGATTCCATCTCTCCTAGTCTGACACTCCCCCAAGATCCATGGCGTCAGTTAGTCCTCCTCCTCCATATGTCGCAGAGACACCCAATAATTCTACCCACGACACACTCACAAATCTTGGATCCCAAGCAGATTCACCTCCCACCACTGATCTATTCAGTCCTGCCATTGGCATTACAACATCATCTAGTCGTCGTCGTCCAAGGAAAATTCATCCATCGTCGTCTAAGAAGCAAAGGCTGATATTGGACTATGTTCTAATTCCAACCTCTAGCCTGCATCGTGTCAAGGTTTGACTTGTTTCTCTATCGATTAATCGATAATCACTTGACTTCCTTTATTACTTAGAAGGAATCGAGAAAAGCGCCGGTTGTTCAGAAGGAGATCGAAGTCATTGAAGTAACGGAATCGGAATCGGAATCGGAATCTGATGAACAAACGCCCCAAATGCAACGAAATATTGTGCCACAGCTGCCGGATCGCAGACGAATCCGCGGCGCTGTTTTACCATCCCCAAAAGACCCTTCTTCTGCTCCTGCGAAACCATCGCGAAAGCCGCGCGGTAATACAATACCCGCGAGGCAAATACGCCCCGTAGAGTCATCCAACTTCACCAGTGAACTAGCTTCAGTGATTAACGCGTCTGGGAATTCAATGTCCGGCGCTATTTCATCCACCTCGGCTAGGCGAACGCAGTCCTCCTTTTCTACGCACCAGGACAGGACTAAAAGAAAGGAAGTACAAAAGCAGTCGAATACCAGCGTATCAACCGGGAAAAGGCGACTGATACAATCCGATATTGAGAGTGACAGTAGCGCAGATCTTCCTATTGTCGCTAAACCACATATACCGCCTGCTTCATCCAAGACGATGTTGGATAGAGCCGGCCTCAAATTTCGCAGGTCTATTGTGCCATTGGGGAAGAAAAGGGAAGAGCAGTCAAACGCTACCCCGCCTCCAGGCCCAAACTTTGCCTCCTCCATGGCAATTCAGAATAATCAGCACCGGGATCGTGCCGTTGGTGAAGACTCCATTCATTTACTCGATACCTTTTCTCAGATATCTTCTCCTGCCCCTGAAGAGACTTTCTTAAAACCTTCCAACACTGGCAAACCATTGTTACCCGTTGCTCGCAAGAGAAGAGAACGAAGTCCGGACAATGTTAGGGTGCCAGCCGCCGAGTCTTCTCGAATGGGCGCGAAGGCCCCCAGGCGTGCGGGAACTAGTAGGAGAAGGAGCGGAAGTGAGTCTACGGAAAGGGATGACCGTAGAGAATCTCAATCTACTTATAACAAGGGAGGCTTAGCCTTGGATGAAATATCCCTCTTGAGGCTGGAAAATACAGAATTACGGCATCGATTAGGGAATCTTGAGCACGCTGTCCATCAGCCTACTCCTGTTCAACAAGCGCAAATCCAAAACGCTAATGCTTTGTACCTGCATGCTACCTTAATTCCGCAATTCGTACGACATGCAGTTGCGGATACACTTCAAACGGCCTTCAATAATATGTCACAATCCGCCCCAATCGTAAGTACATCGGTCTTTCGTTCTATTGAAGCCTTAACCATCAATGGACTCGGCAGGTCAACACACCTCCCTCTGTAGCGGGGTCCTCGCATTTTCCTCAACACGGAAACTTTTGGCATAATAATGGTTAGTATTTTTGCTATAAATCCTATTCGTCTGCCTAAGTTGTAGTTTAGCGCAGGTCCGAAACAATCATCCGCGTAATCAGTATAATAGCAACCCCAATTATATCAGAAGAACTGATAACTACAATCGTGGTCGAGGTCGACATTCCGACCGAGGTCAATATCCCGATCGAGGTCGATATTCCGACCGAGGTCAATATCCCGATCGAGGTCGATATTCCGACCGAGGTCGGCCCAATATACCCAATTCGTCGCGACACATTTTTCCAAGTTCTCGTACCGGATCATCTAGGACAATTGAGCGTAATGCTGGTGCCAGACCAGACGCAGAAGAAGAGAGGAGTCATGCCGAAGATCCACCTGACAGACGTGCGTCTTTGAAAGCAGTTGATCAAGTTTGACTCCCTAGCTAATGTAGGCATCATCCAGGTTTGACTGACATTCGCACAGTCAGAGCCTCCAACACCCAAGACATTGTCTGCAGTCCTCCCACCCTACAAACACCAGACAATACTCAATTTTGGGAAGACACTTACGAGAAGGTAGATGACGATCCTGTCCCGCCGGCACTGAAAGGGGGGCCAGTAGATTCAAGCCATTCGAAGTCAATCCGTCGCCCTCATGAGCTTCACAGTGAGTGCGCTTTTTCCCTTGCAGGTCTGCCCGCCTTACATTCACTTTTAGGAGATCTCACTCACAATCCGTGGGAGAATCCCAGTTAACACAGGGTGCAAATCTCCATAAGTTGCTGCCACTTACTGAAGACTTTTGGAAAATTGGTGTAAATTTCCGATAAGATAAGATTTGTGACTTATAGAAAGTATTACGTAGAACTTATGGAATAAAACTTCCATAAAAGGAAATGTATTTGCATAAGTTCATCATAAACAACAAGATAAGTAGACAATCTTATGCTTTAGCCATTTTATGTTAATTCACCGTAAGTTTCTCATAAGCCACAAAAACTTATGATAATTTGCACCCTGTGTAAGAGGGAACGCGATTTAATTGGCAATTTTTCTTCGCAGAGATCTTCTTCTGCACTTGGAAGGGATGGAATTCTTCATGTAGTAACCACCTCCTGTACTTTTTCTTGTCATATCGTTCAATATACCGTTGTCATTTGTATCCTTCGTTTGGCAACCTTTATCTTCACCAGAGCCGTTCCTAGTGCAAGATATATTCTGGAAGCAGGAGCGACTAAAGAGACAGGCCGTCGCAGCCTATGGCAGCTTTGAAAGTAGAAAGATTTGGGACCTCAAACTGTGCTTCCCTCTGCTTCCCCTTGCAGGTCAGTTTCAATTGACCACTCACAATCTGACAGTTGAGAAGGAACATAATCACCTGCCTGTCACCTACTTACCATGCACACTACTGCGTTAATTCCTAAAGCGACATTTAATATTACCAAGCTTTAAAGTTCTATTCTGATGATACATGCCAGTGATCGAAAAGAACAACCAATTTACCAGAAAGTGAAATTATGAGTAGATAATGGGTATAGCAGAAGAAATGAGTGCTGGATATGCAATGAAACGTAGAGTGCATGAAGAGTGATCATAAGCGGTCATAGAGTTCACAAATTCAGCCGCATCGACATGTGAGGATCCTCAACAGCGTCATTCTTGGCGGTGAGTCCTCCAATTCCTGACCGTCATGTTCGCCCCTAGACACACCTACATCTCCACCTCTCGCACGAACATTACTGAGAGCTGGTGGGGCCGCACTACTCGATACCATTGGCGATGCTCGACCATATTGCTGTTGCTGGACATAGGTATCATCTGCGCCATAATCGTAGCCGCCAGATACAGTCGCATAAGGATGCTGAGGGCTCCCACGCTGCTGCGAACCAACCGGGACATTGATTTGTGCGGCAGCCGAATGAGGAGTCAATTGCCCGGGCGTGTTGATGCCGCCAGGCGAAAGGGTATTGAGATTGTTCGGAGCCTTGCGTTGTTTTGAACCGTGTCGCACGAGGGCAGGAGATGGTGGAACAACGTTACCTACCTGAGAGGCCCGTCGTCGATCATCTCTGTGTTCCCTGCGCCGATCCGGAGACGCAGTGATACCAGCGGATTGCATTTGCGCCACCATCTGAGTATGTCCCTAAAATTTGCTTAATTTTGGGCATTCAGAGTTTTCGCATGATCCTCACCGCAGATGCTTCCCAACCTTTTCCACCTGGATAGTGCGATGTTATAAGAACCAATCACACGATGCACGAAAGTCGTTACCATTTAATAAATTCCAGTCGAATACCCCATCATCAACGTCACCATTGTTCTTGATAACCTTCAAAAATAGTTCTCGGAGAAAATCGTAATCAGGCGCCTCCTCAAATCCAAGCTTTCGGACATAGTTAAGGTAGATACCAAATTCCTCTGCAGAATTTGACATTATTAGCTTGTTGACCCCTAAGCCCTGAAAGGAAGATATATTACCTGGGAAGCCATCGCAAAGCTCTTTGATGGGAGTTGTCTGCTTTTTCTCGCCAATCTTCTCATATTTTTGCTTATTGGTTGCGGCCTTGAGGCCCTGCCATGGCAAAGAACCACGGAGAAAATACATGAATACATGCCCCAACGCTTCGAGATCGTCTCGCCGTGATTGTTCTGTTCGCGAGGGTAAAACGAATGAGCTTGATTAGGGTTTACTCCACACACCTCGTCCCAGATGAGTGTTGATGCTCATGTACCGAGCCGTCCCACTCAAACTCTTTCGCTCACGATACGGGATATGCTGTTTAGTCTTCGGATCACGGTACTGTTTTGCCATACCAAAATCAACGACATGAATAACTGCCAGGTGAGAAATTAGGCGAAACAATGCACGTTCGCAGAATGGAGCAGTACGAACCGTTCGATCCTTTAGTGCCGGGGCGACCAATAAGAAAGTTGTCTGGTTTGATGTCACGATAGATGAGGTTCTTCTCGTGTATTGTCTGAACTCTGGATATCTGCACCACCAAGTCAGACCCATATCGAATACTGCGCAAGTGTGCTAGACACACCATTTGCCGGGCAGCCATGCACACAGTCTTAATTGAGAATTTCCGACCACACATGTCAAATAAGTCCTCAAGACTTGGACCAAGAAGATCTATCACTAGGATGTTATGAAGTCCTTCTTGTCCAAAATGGTAAATCTGAGGGATTCCAGCTACAGCAACCGGGTTAGTTGGTAGATATACAAGGCGCGAAGCAAAGCACGCACTGCAGCCAGCCAGAATCCTATAAGACCGACACTCATCCCGTAGCTGAGGAGCTTCAGCCTTTCTGGGCTCCTAGTATACAGTTAGAAGTGAAAGTTGATGGAATATTGCTGAATGTCTTGGACGCACAAACTTGATGGCAACAGTCTGGGAGTTGAGCAGATTTGTGCCTAAAGACAGATTAAGAGCGGTCATGAATAATGCTTAAAGTCGGAAATGCAAGGTGGCTTTGCCTTCAAAGATTACCCCGAAGGAACCCTCTCCGATTTTCTTTCCAACGCGGTAATGGACTCCTACGACGTTTGCGGTAGAAGAGGAATGTGAATGAGAGGTCATGGTCGGCAACAGATGAGAGGTCGTCCGCGAAGGAGAGAGGAAAGAGAGGAGACAAGGGCCGGAGGGTCTTAGAGAGTTCAGAATTCGCGAAACTTGGCAGGCCGATTCCGATTCCGTAAAAGGTAGCTATTTGTCCCTGCTTGGTTCCATGATGGAATCCAGCGCTTGGAAGAAAAGCTAGGAAATGGCGACCTAGCTATATAGGTCTTTAACATCGCATGAATCGATATCAGTATTGGTGGAGCTGTGTAATAATCTGTCCATCCATCTGCTCTGCTTGTGAATAATCATTTAAACATGGAATTTTGCCCAGAATGTTCGTAGCGACGCCATTTTGACGGACGTCGTGACCACGAACAAGGGAAGGATGATATATTTAGTCAAAGTAGCATTCCAGCCTCCTCTGGTCCTTCGATGAAGCAACTCTCGTACTCCCTCAAGGTTGCTGATTGATTCAATTATACTCAACCTGTCGACGCGCCCTCTCCGTTCCTTTTCCGCTGTTCCTGATTGAAGATCAGAAATACTTATGATACAAAAGCACCGCCAATGGTATGCTACTCAGACCCAGCAGTATATTCCTTCTTGCGTTCCAATTTTGCTTCCTGATCCATCCTGTTTGCGAGTCTACCTCAACAACTTTCCAGTCTTCCCATCTCTCCGCTTTTCTCATCAGCCAATACAAAAGAGTGGCCGGACCTAGCGGATAACATTTTTTTAGGGATTTATCACAGAAAGGAAAAGAAAACTCATCCAACCTGGAAATGAGGCCACATTTCGACTATTTCTATCGTTGTCCCAATGGTAATACGAGTCGCATGAATTCCACACAGAGTCTTTGAGGCGGTCTTGTAACCACAGGTTGTACTGTTCCGACACCTCTTGCTTCACCTCGACCGACTTTAAATGACCCGCAAGCACGGGCTTTATCAGTTTTAGAGCTAGTCCTATCTGTGAAGAACGATGAGCTGCAAAATATCAAAAATATCGTCAGGTGGTGCCTGACCTGAGCTTCTTGCACAAAGATAACGGAGGTGCTACCAGAAATGACATTCGGCCCTATATCAGGAGTTGGCCGCGAATTACACTAGTCAAGAAACTTATTCTTACCAAGAAGAATAAAAAGGTTCGGAAATCCTAAAGGTATGAGATTGATCAGCTTTCAACTCTAAGACTAATAATCGATCTCCTCGGGAACCCGAAGTCATTCACCTGGTATTGAGCTTCCTAAATACGCAACAGGCCCTCCTTGGGATTTGTAGAAGCTCCTCACTGTAGTATCCAAACTTCCGCGTACGTGCAAATCTTCGGGATCCTGTTTCAAGATTATGGTACTTTCCGATGTATAACAGCTGCCAGACGAACCACCGAGTAACCCGTGGCAAAGATAATAACGTCGAGAGGAACAACCTCCCCCGTGTCGAGTTTAATTCCGTTTTCGACAATCCTTTCGATACGATCCCATATGATGTCCACGTTCGGACGATTCAAGCATTCCAGATAGCCTGGGTCAATAATGAGACGTTTGCAACCAGGGGCTGGAAAGTAATTTGAACGGCTTGGTAATGGAGATGAAGGGATATATAGAGAGCATACGATAACTTGGTGTAAGCTTCGTGACTTGGCTTTTGGGTGCTTTTGATGCAATATATTTGGAAAGTAGCTCCAAATTGGTTTACTCTTCAACGTCGATGATGTACTATGAGAAGCAAAAGACTGACCTTGGTCACTAATGCTATCATCCTTTTGTTGCTCTTCCGGAAAATAACGAAGGTCAAATCGCTCTGGAGTCATTTATCGAGGACAACCCTTGATGAGTTATATGATCTAGGCGCACCCTGACCATCAGAAAATTGCGATACCACCTCATTGTGAATGGTATATGTGCAAATATCCACTTGACCCAGAAAGGATATGCATAGTTAGTCTGCAGGCGTCAAATAGATTATAATAGGGCTGAAGACTATTGAATGAGGAAACCCCTTACACGTGGAACATACCACTGGGGGGTTCGACAAAAGTTGGTAACTTGGACAGAGGGGTCTTCGGATAAGGTGGGAACTAACTGTGCCCTAAGGATACTGTCAGGAAAGATTGAGGGAAGACAATCATCACGTACCCTGAACATCCATTCCCAATTACTCCAACCTTTTGACCTTTCAAGTCTACACCATAAAAAAGAGAATTCGTCAATACTGATTATACTGCAAACATCTCGTCCTATTCACCAACATCATGTCGATATCGTGCTGAATGCCAGATATGCCCCTTAAAACACTCTCTGCCGGGCACATCCGTCGAAAATACAGGCTTCTGGAATCCGCCGATGGCATAGAACATTACATTCGTTTCAACCAAGGTTTTTTCTCCCGACAGCGTATTTGTGATCTCGACGGTGTATGTCTGTGTAGCATTGCTCCATATCGCGGAAGTGACCTTTGAATTGAATTGGGTATGAGAATGCAGATTGTATTTATCGAAGATGTTTTGCCAGTAGTCGTGGATCTCTGGTTGGGTAGCGTAAAGGTTGCTCCAGTTTGGGTTCAGCTCTGTTGAAAGGGAATACCAATGTCCAGGTATATCGGAACCACATCCCTAGACAGAGTTAATAAACAGCTGAGTAAATCTGGATCATTGTACACAGACGGGATATGTATTGTCCTAAGCATAAACATTATATAATGAATTGTCAATGTACGATAGATACAAATCGCAGTACGCACCCTCCATGTTCCACCAAGAGTAGAATCTCTTTCATAAATCTTGACAGTTGAGGTTCATTCAATTAGAAGTAAACGAAGCTCAGGAAACATACAGTAAAATTCTCGAACCCCAGCTGTTTTTTCAGTTCAACTGCAGTGCAGATCCCTGCGAGACTAAATGTGATAATTATAGGTCATAATGGTGGAGAAGAAGACGATCAATATGCACCCAGCACCAACTATTACAACGTGAGCTTTCAGGCCTTTCTCGTCCGCCACCATGACTTCGAAAAAGGACTTGTGAAGGACGTCGACAAGATATATTAAATTTGAGTACGTAAGTCAAAATTTCCCTGGCCAGCATCTTGTTGTGCCTGTTCCGGTGCTTGGGTCAATTCATGGGCACGGGTTCCGTTCAATGTTATAGCTTCTGCTGTAAATTTAATACCAGCTTAGGATTTCACAGGGATGTCAGTTCGCAAGCATTCACAAAGGAAGAAGGAAATATTATCAGGGAGATGGGATGGACTGTACACTAGATATTTTGTAAGTACAACTTGAAAAAGAGAGAGAAAACAGTTCAACAGCCTAGAGGAAGAAGAGAAGCACATCGACAAAATGTTAGGGTGCATTCATAAGGTCAGATGAGTGAATTGTCGTGAGATAAGGGTACAGCTTGATACAGCAATTCGCTCCGAAACTCAACGGAATTCAAAGCTAGAAGTTGCTCGCTCGGGGACATGCGACAACGATAGCTGTTGATAGCTATGGAAAGGAAGAAATGTTCCCATTAGATTTTACGCAGCAGAAAGGCAACGACATACGGTTCAGAGTTTTGATGGAAGTAGAAACCGCTCATTGAAGCTACTGGAGAAATTTGACGAGGACTAGCAGAGGGTGACCGTCCACCTCTTCTCCGGGTACTGGAATTCCTTCGCGCTCTGCGTGGACTTTCCTGCTTTACCGATTGAACGGTAACGTCAGATTGGTCATTCTCCGGAGTTATAGGCATGGTTTCACAGCTCTTGCTCGAGTTTGACGAGTTGAAATCTACGCAAACATAGTAAAAGCCTACTAAGATGTTGACCACAGTTCCTGTATAGCTGTATAGAGGTATGCACTTACCAGCAAAACTTGCTCCACATATATCTTGTACACGATGATCAGGAATCAAGAACCTCTCTTTCCACCTCATGAATATCGCTCCACGATCTCGGTCGCTGATTGTCAGGTAGGGCTTCTTCATTTCGTTCTTGGCATGCTTGAAAGCAGGAAACCGTTGCCAATGCACTAAATCCTGCTGTTCAGTAGCACCCCAATTCTGCGTCAAAAATCCGTAGCGGCTTCCAATGATCTCGGCGTCAAAGTAGGTGGTCAGTTCTGGCCAATCTTCTGTCAAACCTCGAATGCGAAGATATCCACATAAGAATGAAGAGGAGAAATCGACGTCCTGAATGCAAGTTTGGCTTACTAGACGATAACGAAGAACAACAAACGTACCACTATGGTGACATTAACGTCATAACTGCTCCTCCCACTCTTTTGTGTCCCCTTGAAGACAGCTCCGGGATACAAACAGTGATTTCCTTGTGAACGGACCCGTAGACGAGTGATGTCGGTCAGAGGACTGGGGGTAATGAAAGGATGTTCACGGATCTCGGAATAAGAAGAGGCGAAAGGTCTTGTAGAGAGACTGAGGTCGTGACTCGCTAACTTGGTGGTATATGTCGGGGATGAGATTATGGGACTACAACAGTGAAAACTAGAGTCTGAGTCCAAAGGTATCTCGGTGTGAAAGTCAACGTCGTCATAGGAGCTGAGCCTTCCGGGGCTCCTAATAGGACTCGGCGGCGAACGAGGCGGTGATGGTGATGATGGAAAAGATGCTGGAAGAGCTTGTAGTGATTGTCGAGCAGTAGCAGCGGAATATTGGCTTTGACAGCCAGCACACAATTCAACAGCTGGAAGGAAAACAAAATTGCCATCTACCGCGCATTGACATCGGACGCAAAGTTTTTGACTGTCCAATGAGCCTTCTACAGGTATAACGGTGTACTCTGGCATTTGGAAGATAGAGGGGAAAACTGTTCAGGGAGATTAAACGTAACGTCGGGAAGCAGCAGTTGAGTATATTCGGCACGTGTTGCCTTTTATTCCAGGGACCGTCCAGTACCAGTCCAGTCCAGTCGGTGTGCGTACCGGTGTTATTACAAGTCCAAGACTTCCTTTCGACTGTTGAGTACAACATTTTCACTTTCAACTCAGGTCTCCACAAAGCCTTACACTCCTTTATCACAAGGACTTTCGAAGACAATTGTTCCTCACGGAACAGCTAGTACATCAACTATGTATCGCCTTGTGAAGTAAATTGAATTGCCGAAATTATCATGTACACAATAATTGGGCACGTTAATGTCGTTCAGAGGGTGTTACTGTCTCAACTCCCTAGATGAACAATTTGTCTTCGCGGAAAATTGAAAGATTGCCTGTCTTCTCGGTGGGTCTGGATCTCAGGTACTTCAGTGAGTTCCTTCGACGTGTCATCTGCTGTGTTAAGGTTAAGTGAAAAGCTGAAAATTCGCAATCACAGCTCAGTACCGGTCTCACTATTCACGATGCTTTAATCAAGCACAACAGCGAGGGATTCTGTTTCGAGAAGGGAAGTCAAATGAGTTGTTATTCGGTAACATGCTCTTCATCAACAGGAGAAATTGAATCCTGGCAGTACGCAACAGCAGTCTCCAAAGGGACAACCTTCTGCAAGTCAAGTGATTCGTACTACAGTAGAAGTGAGCCGCATCATCACCGTCGTGTTACATGTTATCCTGTACATAGCTGTTCTCCGGGGCAACAAGTTGGGTCTGTTAGTCTACTTACTAACCGAAATTCCTAGTGAAGCGCAAGCGAACTTCCGAACGGAAAAAATCGCTTACTCCATATGAATGTCGACTGTACCCTACCTCATCCGTCCGCTGCGTACCAACCTTGCTAACTGCAGCGTGCACGCTCTCCACTAAATTCACAAGACCACAGATTCCAACGAGTAAACCCGAAGGCGTGTCTATATCATTCATCTGATATCGCTGCCTTGACAGTACTGTCGATTGTTGCTTGGAAGAATGTGGAGTATTGGACGACCAGGTGATAAAGTGAGACAGGGAGAATCGAAATAGCCTTCCGACAAGGGAAATTTGCCAGTTGGGGCACGACTGTAAAAGACAAAAATGTGAATTGCTGTGGGAGCTAGAACGTTGTCCTTGGATCATGGTCGTAAGCAATGGTGGCATAGGGACAAGGGAGGCTGGAATTAAATTAAATAAGATAAGTTATTTGAGTGTCCTCGTATATCCCTAGATAATATCATTTGTAGGTAAGGTCAGTATCAATATAGAAAAGTTTTGCCTGGGGGCGAAGCCCCGCGCGGGTGGGCAACACACCGCTAAGCGAGGATCTGAAGCCCGGAGCATCTGAGCTGTAATAAACTGACCAGCTAGACACTAAGAATAATTGAAAGGGTGGGTGGGTGTCATGACAAAAGATGAGGCTGTAAGAGGTCGGACGGTGAGCGTCGAGAGTGAAAACGAACAGGCGCCTAATCGTACTCATCGCCACTCAGTATCTTATCCTATGATCAATTGGGACATTTTCTGTTTAGATAAACGTACATGCATCTTGCACGGTCTGGCAGATCAGCTCGATGAGCTTGAGACGACTTTCTTCCACCTCCGAGATGGAAAAACTGATACCACTTCTGCCAACTACAGTTCAAGGACTGTAGCTGAAAAACTCGCTTTCATCCAGTTGCCTAGACCGCCTGCGGGAACAAAGTTACATCGTATACGAGTTACAGATTAAGCCATGATTTGAAACGTACCGTAAGGTCCCTCAACTGTCACAGAAGCTTCCCTTATTCTCGGGACACATATCCTTGCTACTACCCATGTCGAAAAGCTTCTTCGTCCAGTTCCCCGCTTTCTGGCATCTGGGTCGCGATAAAGACGTCGTTCCTTCGCCAAAATTCGGTCGGGAAGAAGAGACGAAGACAACAGCAGAACATGGTTGTTCAACGGGATCAGTTGGAGAGTTCTGGGGTCTCGCTATGATTACTGAAATAAAAATGCCATTTATAGACTACGGAATTCGGTTCGAACTTGGAATACTAGGAGAATGTGACGGCGAAATTTTAGGCGAGGACTGGTGACGACGAGATAGTGATAGGTTGAGATAATAAGAGAGCGGTTGTCGGAATCGCAACACTCGAGCTCATTGACTAGCATTGCTCCTCCGAGTAAGCACTACTGTACAAGTATAATGGAGTCTCTACCATTCATCATGAGTTACAAGTAGAGTAATTGGATCATTTGCTACTTAGTATATAATCGCTGGATAATCTAGAATATACGCGTGTGCGGGTTCATTCATCAGGAATAATTAAACCTCCTCTTGCTTTGCAGATGTTTCTTCACCTCCTTCTATAGTAATATCATCACTGACATTGCTGGCAGCTGGCAGTTCTGTAACATCTCCTGGTGTTTGACCCTTTTCCGCATCTACCGGTTGCTTCTCATTGCGGACAATGGTTCGATTCAGCGTGTATTTTCTAACCCATAAAACTTTGAAGCCAACATAAGCCAATCGGAACTAAAAGGATATTGGATGAGGACTTACCTAGAAGGAATCCTATGCCTGCTATAGGTGTACAAACAACCCATATAGAACTGATGGACTTGGAGTATGCTTGAATGACTGCAACTCGCGTTGTTGCATCGGGAATGTTCTTCAAATTTGTGACACTTTCGGCGAGAGCCGCGCTAGATGTGTCTATCGATATGTTAGGTATCTTCGCTAAACGGGGTGAGAGCGTCTAAAATTTGGTTCCAGGATCCGAGTCAGTATTCGTCCCAAACCAAGAGAGCCAGCTGAAACCAGACTCACGCTAGAAAATATGACTTGGCCGACTGAAATGCCGACTGTTCCACCAAGCGTTCTAAATTATAATTAGCATAGGACCTTGTTGATACACACTCCTGGAAGGGAAAAGTTCCAACTACCTGATGAACCCGAAGGCACCGGTACTAGTGGCCATATCCTTCAACGGCATCGCGGCCTGGAGTGCTATCAAAGGTGTCTAGAATGTGGTCAGCATGAGCGTTGTCCATGAATGTCCATGAATGTTGGATAACAGAAAAGAGATCAGCACCTGGAAGAGACAACCGATGCCAATTGCAGCAACAAAAGGATACAATTCTTTCATTGCCCTGAGATGCGATTTAAACGTTTTAGATGTATTGATGACGATCTGATTGACCTACGTGTTGGAATGACTATCCAGCATAGTCATTAAGCCATATCCAACAACAAATATGGCCCATGATATCCACATTACTAGGCGGTACTCTCTGGTTTTGGATACGACAACACCGGAGATGGCAGACATAAAGGCAGAGCCGAGAGAGAATGGAAGCATTCGCACACCAGATCCGGTTGCAGACGCCCCCAAGATTTGATAATATAGAGGTAGATAGTAAGCACTAAAAACGAGCAAGGATAAACATTCAAATATTTAGATTTGTAGTTAAGAAATTACCCTTGGAAGAAACAAATGGCATGAAGGAAGACGGACACCAGAACGATTGATGTTGTACGGGTCTGACGAAAGGATGATGAGTACGAGGCAGATGCTTTCAAGAAAAATATGCCCACCTTGAACAGCCTGGCAGGTAAGATTGCAGATTTCGTCGTAAATATCTCATACACCCCGGCCATTAACAATAGAACTCCTCCAATTGTGATTAACGAAATAGTTTCAGCATCATCCCCTGCATAATCAACATGGTTTAATCCAACGCAACAACTGGCACAGTGGGCCTTACATTTAGTTTCACTCGAATTGAACCCAATCAACAGGCAGACGACTCCGGCGATGATCAGTCCCAGGCCGATGAAGTCAAACTCGCGGACATGTACTTTCAATGACTTGTGTGGCTTAGGGTTCAAATTGAGGAAAAAGAACAAGATGAGAGCTGCGATGCCTCCAGTGGGCCTGCACAAAATATTCGTCAGTTCTTTTTCCAATGCACAGTTATTCATATCTCACAAGTTTATGAAAAAGCACCTGCATGAGCAACGGGTCAATCCAGAACTCATGTTGACATAGAAAAGAAAGTTAAAGTTACCATCTCCAAGAAACGTGGTCAGTGAAAACCTGTACACAAAAAGACCAAGTTGAATGAAGAATATCGATCGACAAATATGAATAGACTTGCACCACCAAGTAAAGGCCCCACGACGCTACCAAAAAGATGAACAACGGGGCAGCCTTACAAAGAAGGCGTGCTTACCTAGCAATACCCCATGTAGCACCAATAAGACCCCCATATTTTCCACGGCTGTGGGAAGCATTAGCTTATTAAGACAGGTGAGAGACATGAGGAGACTGGCTCTTTGAGGGGGACGATGTCACTGATTGTAATATTAACCTGATACGATATGATAAGTCAGATAGATACAATGGGAAGACTGTAAGACTGTACCAATTGAATGATTCCACCACCACCAATACCTTGTACAGCACGACATACTATCAGCCAAACCATTGTCTGGGCTGCACCGCACAGCGCAGATCCGACCTGGAAAAGTGGATGAGTTGGTGTGAACCAATTAAAGGGACGAAGATGCGGACAAGGAATATCAATATGCATCCATAGAGTACAGGTTTTCGTCCTGTAAGATATAAGTAACCGTATATGCACGTTGTCAAAATTATTCACCAATTATATCGGAAAGTTTTCCATACAACGGGGAAAGTGAAGCTGCAGCGAGTAGATATGCACTAAGAATAATGAATGCACTGTTCACCTAAAATAATGGAGTGGTTTGTACGACGTACCTGCCGACCCAGCTATAGTCTGCACCACCCCCAAGATCTTTTACGATAGTCGGTAAGGCTGTGGCAATGATAGTCTATAGTTTATTAGATGGAAAAGCGCGAACAGGTTGACCATTGACATACTTGATCCATTGCTGCAAGGAATATAGTGCACATAAAGCCAAGAAATACCTTCAAATCCAGTTGAAAAAGGATAGAATCCGTAAACATTTATCACGCACAAGGGGAAGACGATTTTGGGGTAGAACGTGTGTTTCGTTTTCTTTCCATGATTGTCCAGGTTCTTTCTTGCCAGTGGTCGTGAGTGTAGTTCCGGGCACTGCCTCTTTCTTCTGGTCAGTTGGAGTCTGTTCCACATCTCTTGCAGAAGAAGCGGACATCGTAAAAGTCGTAAGGCCTCGATCAGAAGGGAAAGTAACTGGGATCTGGGTGACTTATATACCGCGTCCGCCGTCAAGCCAAATGCGTAAAATTGCCGCCGGCAATTGAAGACAACATAAATACTTTGAAGGTCCGACTTTCTCTCTTTCTACAACCCAGATACTAGGACGATCCTTTTTGTAAAGACGAAAGTTGAAGCACATAAGTTATGTAAATGTATACAAAGGCCTAATATTTTCTGGTCTAAACAACCATCTTGAGCATCGGACCACGTTTCGCTTCGGATAATCGGAATCAACACATGTAATATCGTTTATACTACTTCAATTACTTAATATCGTCAGTCTGGATACTCTGGATTGATTGTATCTCACCCTTCACCCTGTAACATGTAGCCCTACTCTACAACTCATGCTCAGTATCATACTACCTTCCCTTTAGTTTGCGTCAATTCACCGAGACCAGCCATTCCGTTACGGGGACCCGCCCTATCCACATAGTAGGGCGAAGTCAAGGAGATATAACCAGGCTATAACGAATGTGAACGTGCAAATAGTTAAACCTTCCACTATCTTTTGCATTTGTAAAATTGCGGAATACATTTGCCATGCTCGTTCATGATTAATGCAGAGTATAGTCTGAATATCACTATCTAGATGATAAATAGAACACATTATGAACCGCTACCACTGGCCTAGGTGATGATGCTCAGTTGACTCCAAGCTGTAGGAGTTTGACAGAGTTTGAACCGGCCGCTCGAATGCTCTCTCTCTCTTTCTCTCTCTTGGGCCCGGCTGTTCCCTTGTGGTACCCCCGTCATCGACGAACCCGCGTATCTCTACCTATCTCTCCACAACGACAGTCAGACAGATGAACAAGAGGCCCTGAGGGTCCACCGCCAACACCACTGTGCGGGCGGCGGCATAGCTTTTATGATAGGTTGAGGTTAAGAGGTGAAAGATATCGATAATCGACAGAGAAACGTTGAAACTGAAGCCGCGAAGAGCCGACTATGACTTCAACACGTGCTGACAAAGCGTGACTTTTTCGCTGTAGCTCTTTCAACCAATCTCTTTTTCCACCTTTTACATCCTTCTCATAGAGCTCTCTCAGAAATGGCTGAAACTAATATTCCCACTTTCAAGCTTGTTCTTGGTGCGCCCGATTTTGTAACGGTCGAATCCTTTGTTTTTTGACGCGATCGACGTTTTTCTCTCATCGATCCTGTATATCTCTTTATGTATTCGTACATTTCGAACATTTCTCATCGAATCCTCCACATGCGGCGTTTCTGACCACCAATCCACATCCAGTTGGCGATGGTGGAACGGGAAAAACTACTTTTGTCAAGGTGAGCGACATCGCAGCCTTTGTGGCCAGAGATCGAATGTTGATCAGAGCAACACCTCAGCGTCATTTGACTGGAGAATTCGAGAAGAAATACATCGGTATGCAGTAAACATCCTATCTTCCGTTAGATGCCTCGATCTCGAGGTTGCGCCACTCCTCCTTCCGTAAGACTCATTCGAATCTATATTCTAGCTACACTGGGTGTCGAGGTTCACCCACTCTCTTTCACTACCAACTATGGTACGATCTGCTTTAACGTCTGGGATACCGCCGGACAGGAAAAGTTTGGTGGTCTGCGGGACGGATACTACATCCAAGGCCAATGTGGTATCATCATGTTCGACGTCACGTCCAGAATCACATATAAGAATGTTCCTAACTGGCACCGTGACCTCGAGCGCGTGTGTGAAAACATTCCCATTGTCCTCTGTGGTAACAAAGTCGACGTCAAAGTTAGTATCCTTTTCCCTTGTTCATCATCTCACCCCTCAAATTCTATTATTTGGCAGGAGCGAAAAGTCAAAACTGGAGCTGTCACCTTCCACAGGAAGAAGAATCTCCAGTACTTTGAGATTTCCGCAAAATCGAATTACAACTTCGAGAAGCCTTTCCTTTGGTTAGCGAGGAAGTTGGTCGGGTTAGTAACAGTCATCCAATTCTATCCCCTTCACTCACAATATTTGTCGACAGTAACACTTCTCTCGAATTTGTTGCCGCCCCTGCTCTAGCTCCTGCGGAAGTCACTGTCGATGCTGCTTTGATGGACCAGTACCAGCGAGAGTTGCAACAGGTGTGTATACTTCAATCTAGATTATCAACATATATTCACTAATGTTCTCTAGGCTGAGGCTGTTCCTCTTCCTGAAGAGGATGATGACCTTTAGTTGTTTTTGATAATCTACATGACACATGTTTCAATAATTTTCTGTCTGTCCGCCTTCCTTTCTACAGAGTACTTGTGTTATATTTTCGTCCATCCTCTCTGCATATCCATCTATATTTTTCTTCTCGCCACATCAATTGATTCCTCTACTGTGTATCGACATACATATGCCGTGTAAAGCCTCGAAATCCTATGTTGCGTTATGGTGCATCAGGATATGATTAACAGCGGAATCTTGTTCAGACTTGGTTACATAGGAATGCACAAAATGTATTAGTTCGTCACGGTAGTCTTTTCTCAGACTGATTTGTGTATTTGGAATTCAAGTGATCGGCGATGCGAATGTTGCCGACGTTGTACAATCAAATACTACTAGCAAAGGCCCATCGGAGTGTAACTTTTTGCAAAGGCGAGAGAGATATATGGGCAGTCTTGCCACCAATTATTGCCTGGAGTTCGTCGTCAAAGGTGGATACTTTTTCAAAATGAGCATTCGTTTCGATGCCACGCATGATAGCCACCGGAATAAGATGCTCAATGTGAAGTTTATTGAACAGTTTGAGTAGTTGGGAGGGGACCTTAGTTTGTAGTGGAAGGATACAGTGCGTTTCGCATGTATATATCTTCGTGATATATTTGCGCAAGTCAGCCTCCTGGGACGGATTTGTTAACAGACAAACAAGAAATGATGTCTATCTACGCACCGTGATGCCTTGCTTCAGATGAAGCCTTGGCTATAAGAAAAGGGCCGCAGATTTGTGTTAGATCTACATCAAAGGACAAAAGAACCTTTGCTCACTGTGAGACATGGCAAAGCACTTCGAAAACAGAATTTCTCGAGATTCGTCATTGAAGAGGGTAGAAACAATTCATTGAGTTCGTTTGGACCCAGTAGCAAAAGGGTATCAAGGTCGAGATCACTACAGACTCCGAGCTTGACAAGCTCCACTTTGCTGATTTCTTCTTGTTGCAGAAGTTGATCTAGATGTTGAGAAGCCAATGCGGGCGTTTCTGGACATACTAAGCAGGATTGGCCCACCATCTTATCGTAGTGGATGCGTGCTTTGATGTTCGCCGAAGACTGGTTAATCAACTGAGATATCAGTCAGCCTAAAATCGAAGTTGAGAGTAAGGTTCTTACCGGGGAAATTTTGGACCTATTTCGCTCATTGGTTGTAATGCATCGAAGTGGAGGAGGTTTTAGTCCAACATATTTCTATAGATTCATATAGCTAGTATTAGTTAGCAAGCAAAAAACAAACTTGTACTTACCCTGGTCAAGGAAGGGTTGATTGTGAGATGCTGAGGAATTGTGGATTCTAATTTCTTTTTGTTCATTTGTGCCCGAAAGTGATGAGGTTTAGAGTGTTTGTAGGAGGTCCAGGCATCGAAATAGGCATCGACTGGCCAATGCTCGACGAAGTTGTTCAGGTTTTGTTCTCTCTCCACCGTCTTAGTTAATGAGAGTCAGGAAGTGTGTTCGGCAATTAGGGAAAAGAACAGTAGTTACCCATCTCACAAAACGCTGCCATTTCTCTGGGTCCTGATAAGAACGGCGCTTATATACGTCGAGCCCGCAATCTTTAGCACCAGTCCTGACAAGACGCTATGTCGACGGCCAGTGGTCGATTGATTTGCTACATGTGGACAAAGGACGCGAGTTTACCTTGAATGTTCCAAATTGACTATCCGTATACTTCATTGCTTGCTGTAGAAACACTAATGGCGCGCGCACTGAAAAGAAAAGCCGTTGGTCGGGAATGAGAGTAGCTTGCATGTTGAGAGGAGAAACTATCGTGTCAGTCAAATAGATTAAATTGGTGAAAGGTCGTCGACGTTGAAACGTTGAAGCTTTGCATCAACACAAGGGGTCAAAATGTAAATTTGATTGTGTGATGTACTATGTTCACATGTAATCACAGAAATTCCTTGCAGAAAACTATCACTGTGAAACTCGGTACTCTTTACTTTTTGACGGTCTGCGCGAGCATCATCCTGTTGTTGAGAGATTCAGTAAGAAAGCAGAATCGACAATCTCTCTAAACGTAGCCTCCTAGACAACATCCCACCTGTACCCATGTCCCAGCATGGATCTTAATGCGACAACCCCTCAAATCACGAAACGAAAAAGGGAAGATCTACATACATAAACACTAGCCTCGTCTTCCTTTATACTTGATTCGAGGAGCCTTGAGGTAAGTGGTAAACGTAAATGAGATTTTCGCACAAATTTGCCAGTGCTCCGCGCGGCGCACGCCGCGATAACTTGTCAGCGTCCACCGAAGTTCCGTGTTTCCATTGTACGAAGGGACTCTTGGAACTTCGGTGGGGGCTTGACCGCTGATAGTCCTCCGGCAGTCCTCACTGCTCAGCCATCTTCCGATTAGACTCACCCAAATGGATTGAGAAAAAAATTCATTACACAATACTACGTAGTATGCTTCCGGTGCCGGCACCATCATCCTGAGGCAACCGTGAGCGCCGAAACCAATGACATGCCAGGTTTTTGGAGCAGGTTCTCAGCAAAATGTACAATAATATTCTCTATGTACTTCGGGTAGTATGACGTATAATGGTTCGATCTATCGAATGCGGAGAAATGTCAAGATGAGAACACAAAAATGAGCAGCACAACTCCAATCAATTGCTAGCCATTCCGAATGCCCATCGCAAGACAATCTTTTGCAAAGGTGAGAGAGATACGAAGTTAGATTGTTGACAAATCATGCTTTCGAGTTTAGTGTCGTTGTAGGTGGATACTTTCCTCAGATGCGAATCAGATTTAATGCCGAGTAGAATAGCCGCAGGTATGAGATGTTCGATGTGCAGTTCGTTGAACAATTTGAGCAATTGAGGAGGAATGTGAGTGTGCGGGGGGAGGGCACAATGTTTTCCACATGTATAAACTTTGGCAATGAAAGTGCGCAAAATAGTCTCCTAGTATGATGTGTCAACGAGCAAAAATCCACACAAGGCTATCCACATACTGTGATGCTTCGCTCAAGACGGACCATTGGCTGAAAGATGGTTGTGTCAATTCTACGGTTGAGACGCACAGAAGCAACTTCGCTTCACTTTGAGAGATTTGAAAGCATCTTTCAGGGAAAACTTATCCATATTTGTCATCGAAGATGACCTGAAAAGGTCCTCGATCTCGTCTGAACCCAGTAGCAAAAGCGTATCGAGGTCAAGATCACTGCGAACGCCTAATTTAACGAGCTCTCCTTTACTAATTTCTTCTTGTTGAAGGAGTTCGTTCAGACGGTGAGAAACCAACGCTGGCGTTTCTCGACATACAAGACAAGGCTGGTATAGCTCCTCATATGCAGAACGATCAGTCCTTAAAGTCGGAATCGCGGACTGATGACAAGTCAGTCTCAAAATGGCGTGAGGTTCAAAAACAACAGCTACTTTCCTGCAAAGTTGGGAAAGAAATGGGCTTCGTTGACGCATTGGGGACACATCGAAGTGAAGGTGGCTTCTTTCCAATGTACCTCTGCAGCTCGCACCAATTGTATTAGTACAAAAACATCGACTGAACATTTGAAAAATGAACACACTCTCATCGGGGGAGGTTTTATCTTCAGATGCTCCGGAATTTTGGATTCTGGTTTCTTTGCGTGGCCTCGTTTACAACGGCTCCGGGCAGCCGCTTCTCTATAACGGGTCCACGAATTGAAATAAGCCTCGATAGGCCAATGATTCGCGAAACTATTAAGATTTTGGTTCTTCTCGACTACCTTGCTCATTTGAGTCAGAAAATGTACCTAGTTGGATTGGAAAAAAGTGCTATTATTACCCATATGACAAAAGAATTCCATTTTTCTCGATCCTGCTTAGAGTGCGACTTTTGTATGTCGAGTGCGAACTGTACTGCGGTGTCCCTAATGAAATTCTGCCTTGACGGTAAGCACTACTGACTTGTAGATGGAGGCAAGTTTACCTTGAAAGTCCCGAACTGAAAATCTGTATACTTCATCGCCTTTTGTAGATCCGCTAATCGCCATGACTTTGGAAGGAACGGTCGTTGGTCAGGAATGAGGAAGACGGCTGCTTGCATTTTCGGGGAGGATACTATCGTGGAACAAGTAGGAGTGCTGGAAGGTCGTTATTGAAATAAGAGTCGACAAAGGCTTAGGATGTAAATTCAGGGTGCATTCCAACTATATATCACATACAAAGCAAGCGGAATCACAGAATTTCTTAGCAGAAACGATCACTGTGAAAAGGGAGATTAGAATGGAACACGATAGATGGACTTTGTGCGGTCACCTCTTTAGTTTAGCACGTCTATCAAGAAGTGCCTCCGCCAGTCTACCCTCTTTACGAGCGCGCTTCAGCTGCATGATAAGCTGTAAGGAGGCGAACTTTTGAGACAGTAAGTATCCTACTCACCTCTTTCTTGTCATGAGAAGAGACAACACTTCGTCCAGCACCCCACGCTTGATAAACATGACTGACCTTGAATCAGCTAGGTATTTAGATAACGTAACATAAAGCACTGACTTGGTAGCCGACTCGTCAATCTTAGGAGGACCAGCCATACCCTCTTTCTTCGTCTTTTCCTCTTCGTTCGCCTCTTTTTTGTACTTGCTCTGGATCTTAAGCCAAAACCTCTCCTTAAACCCTACTTCGTCACTATCCGCCCGAAGCTGTAGTGAGCCACCTGCGACTTCGTCGATACCAAGATACTTTTCGTATGAGTTCATCAGCGCTGTCATTCCGTCAGGCATAATGACTGGTGTCCATTCTTCTTGTGGACCTCGAGCATCTCTATCGCAAGACACGAAACCTAGTGTGTTCGCAGACAGAAACTTGCCTTCTCCAGAACCAGACCGTATGTTGATCGTTGGTGAACCAGCAACTCGGGTTGTCACCCACACCTGTGAGATGTCGGTCGGTGTACGCTCAAGCAGAGACTGCGGTTCCGAGTCATCTTCCGACTTTTCCTTGTCAATGAAATGAAGGACAACACGATTTGTTGTGGAGTTAAAATTTAGAGATATTGGTGAAGGATCAGAAGGATGAATTATGAATGTGGGACCCCGAATTTCATTGGGATTTTCCGGAAATACCCAGGTATCGGGGTCAACATTGTCTTCCTTTCGCCGTTTGTTGTCTGAGCTTCCTTCCTCGGCATCCTCTCTTCTCCTTTTCTTTTTCTGCTTGTCGCCTTTGAATTTCAGCTTTGTTGACCGAATTTTGTCGTCGCCCATGGTGGTTATGTAAATCCGGAAAAGGCGCCGGCGTCAATTGGGAACTTTTCTTTCCGCTGGGCCGTCCTGTTCCGTCTCTTTCTTTGTTAGTTGCAGTATGGCTCCAGTGCGACTTCGACATCCAAAAGGGGTGGCTACAATCCAGGCTCCCTTTGATGACAACGAATACACCGTACAAGATCTCCAGCAAGAGATCTACGCAGTGTCTCAAATTCTCCCTTCTCGGCAATTCCGTCAGTAATTTCTTGCCCGAGTGTATACTGTCGTGTCAATCGAAATGCACAGTAAAAACTGGATATCCTCCTCGGAACCTCGACCTAACCAGTCCGGAGCTGCCTGTATCCAGTCTTGGATTGAAGGGAGGTGACCAATTGATTGTTGGTGAAGAACCCGCCTCGAGAATCAATTCGACACCATCGAGTTTTGAAACGAAAGTTGATCGCGCAACATCGGCACCAACTCCTTCTTCTAGGGCGCCGCCGCAGGCATCATCTGCTCGACCAATATCTTCATCTACTACTTCAAATGGTCCTGTCCACGTATCGACCGATGGTGGTGTCCTGGTTCATCGTGTGTGTGTCATTCGTGTCGCAATTCAGGACATGTTGCGAGTCCTTCTGTTTTAGGTCGTCCCAGATGACAATTCTTGCTTATTTTCATCAGTGGCTCTGATATTTGAGCAGGACATGAACAAAGCTCCAAAAATGAGACGAAGTACATATACTCTCTCTCTCTCTCTCTCATCCTATTGGACTCGTTCTCATCTATTCCAGTCGTCGCAGATGGTATAAGGAAGGACCCAGAAACTTACAACGAAGCTATTCTAGGGTACTTGATCTCATGAATAACTGTAGCAATGACTCAAAGTCATCTTATAGAATGCCTCCATCACAGTACATCGACACGATAACGAAAACCTCAGCCTGGGGCGGAGCCATCGAGCTTACCATCCTAGCTGCTCACTATCGAACGGAAATCTGCTCGGTAGACGTGGAGACTGGTCGAATAGATCAGTTTACTCCAGGCCCCGATAGCGGTGGTATGCGTTGTATAGTCATTTATTCCGGAATTCATTACGATGCTGCAACGCTGGCACCGATGGTTGAGGCACCCTCCGAATGGCACCAAACTGTCTTTCCTATTGTATTGCCTTCAGTCACATAGCGGTCTAGGGATCATGCTCACGTTTGTTTTGTAGACCTCCCCGGATACTTCTGATAGCATTCTCGTCGCAGCAAAGAAACTCGCGGATACCCTTCGCTCGAAGAAAGCATACACCAATACTGCTACATTTGATTTGAAGTGTGAAGTACGTTTACTCATGATTATATGTCCTTAACAAAATTGTTCATAATACATCAGGTTTGTGGGCAAGGACTCAAAGGAGAGAAGGGTGCGCGAGCACATGCTGAGCAAACAGGGCATACAAGTTTTGGCGAATACTGAATCGAAACGTTCATCCTTGTATCATTACAGTTTCGATGTTAATATTATAGTGGTCCCTCTATCTCCATCGTCAATGGACAATGATCGGACGCGCCGTAAATTTCACTACGGATCTCGCACTACGAAACGAAGGATCAGAGCACTCTGATTCTGTGTGATAATGTGGCGTACCATTTTGACTCGATCTACCAATCGCTCGCTTAGCACGACTGATATTGAAATAGGTGAGCCGCAAGCTTCTACACAAAGGGATCATGATCTCTTACACATGTCTAATCGCCAACCTATACCCTTCTGTCTGCAGTTGAAGCGATACGAAAAATATGTGAAATGTTTATCTTCTGGATGAAGCTTCCGCCATACATCCACAAATTTGGGCACATCTGCTTGGGATTCAGGTGGATTCAAGATGTTCCTGTACGCGGTTGTTTCTGCTTCGGTATATCCTGGCGTCTTGTTCCAGTTCCTCTTTGCATTGCAAAGATCTACGATTTCAGAAGCATGAGGAGGACTTTGATGTAGAGTGCAGGGTCTTGCGTACCAATCTCAGTCGGCGCGACGTTTAAATCACCTGTCCAAATCACTGGCTTCACTTTGTCAAGGTCCCGAATGTACTTTGTGAAATGGAGATTCCATTCGTTCTTCTCGTTGAGATTCTAAGGGCAGCGTTCATATTCTCTGGATACTATCACAACCAAGAGGAAGACGCGCACCTTCAGTTCAGTTCCTGCATTAGGAACGTACGTCCCTATCACATAGTGATTTTCAAATTCGAGCGTGATAATGCGACCTTTAACTGATGATGCGTCTGGATGTCCAGGAAGAGTGTACTCTACGGATAGAGGCTGATGCTTTGACAAGATAGCGGTCCCAGCTAGCGGAATGAGTGAGCATTCCAACGTCTTGGAAAACGATTGATACACACAGTATCCCTTCTTCTCTGCTATCGACCAGTAACAGTGTGGAAATCTGTTCTTCAGTGCTAAATCCACAGGCTCGTTGTTGACCTGAGAACAATCTCACATCTTGATCGCCTTTCTATCGTTCACCGCATACCTTCGTTTCAGTCAAGACGAGGATATCCGGATCCTCAGCTGCAACGTAGAAACTGAACCCCTTGAATGTTAGTATCAGCGCGTCCACCTTTACATCTACCACCATCGTACCTTCTTCTGGCTCGCAGCTAGTCCACATACGTTGAAGGCAGCCAGTCGGAGAGTCCCTGTGTGGCGTTCAGGAAAGGATATATGCAGTGGTAACACCTTGTTCGTCGGTTGCCCACTACTAGATACGACGTTTTCGCTGGTGCTGGGGGAGACCTTCGCCTTCTTCTTTGACGACGAAGTTTTGGTGAGAGACGCGTCGGCTGTGTTATCTTCATCTTCAGAATCTGAGACGGCCTTTCGCTTCGATGAGGTGGCGCGTTTTGGATGCATAAGAGAGAATACAGAAAGGTAAAGATATCTTGGACGAGTGCAAAGTGGCAGAGTGAGTTGGAAAAAGAGCATGATGGGAAAATTTGAGGAATTGACCCTTGCTTATCTCCGAATACGCCGTCTCGGTGTATACTTGCTTTTCTCTGACAATCAGCTTTCGAGCTTTCCGCTGAGCCAGGAAGTACGTAGCTGATACGCCTAAACGATGTCACAAAAGAAAGGCAATTCGTATCCTATGGTATCTATGGCTTGGCACCGTGATTTATTACCCTGCGAATCCTGCGCTGCTTGTCGTTCTCCGCTATGGCCCAGTAACTTAAAGGTAGCCAAGGCTCCATTGCTCAAGAAAGCTTGAAGACATTGCCAAGAAAGCTTATCATTTTCTGGTCTTTTCCTACCCAAAAGGAATCTCATTTCTTGTTCGAATTGACTCATACTGTTCCAATTCGAGCTCTCTAATGAATCTTGTAAAATCACAAATCCACCACTCTCATCATGGATTTTTGCTGTTGGACTGCCCTCTTACGGAGCGCGTCGCTGTATCATTGTGCCCGTTATGTCAGGAGATCCACTTCGGCAGTCAAGTATTCATATTATCTTGGATTTCCCGTAAGTTCAAACAACCGTTTACAGCTACTATGTAACCTGCTCCAAGTAGCAGCGGCGATTGATTTCGAATGCATCGCTCAAATGGTGCTCTTGGCGGATATCTCAAGCCTTGATTCTTGGCGATTCTCGGAGAATAAACTCAAAGGTTCTCAGATGCTCCTTCTTTTGCTCATACTTCGTTGGTTGGTGCTCAAAATTTTCAGGGTCGACTACGGATTAGGATTCGTCCGGTCGGCCGCTTTTGGCCCTATCGCTTTTCCCTCAGTGCTACATATTTCCCTTGTGTTTCTCGGATCTGCTCCACCGAGTTAGTAGATGTAGGGGCAGTAGGAAGAAGCAGAAGGAACACCTGTTACTGTTTCCACCAGGCTCCAATACGATCCATAAGGAATTGGAACATCCTTTACGGAACCAAATGGTAACCCACTATCGTGTTATCCATTTATTGAAGGCTTCGAAAAAAACTTGGCGGTCTACTGAACAAAGTAAGCATAATTTAAGTAATTTTTCCTTTCGTCGATTCATTTATTAATGAGGCAAGAGAGGTTACATTCAGCAAGGTATATAAGTGGCCTGAAATGCAGTTTTATATCAAGACAGATTACTTTCAATCTAGTAAATCCTTTTCATCATCATGACTTCCCCCAGTTCTTCTTCCCCTAGCACGGAGTTCGACCACAACAAAGCCTCCACCACCACTTCTCCCTCGGAATCCATAGAAGATATACATACTATTCATACAACAACCTCTCGGAGTGTTCCGAAGCTCTCTGATGAGCCCACTGTCCAGAAAAAAGAATATCTACATTCCTTAGAGGAAGAAACATCAAAAATCCAACTAACCGATCAAACCAATCTTCTCCCCTTCAGGCAAATCATTATAGTCTACATTGCCCTCTCTTCTTGCGTCGTCGTTACCGCCCTCGACTCCGTCATCGTTGCCACCTCGCTTTCTACAATCGCCAATTCCTTCCGGGCGGGCTCCGTCATCTCCTGGGTTCCTTCCGCCTATCTCCTCACTTCAACCGCGTTCCAGCCGTTGTACGGTCGCTTTAGTGATATTTTTGGTCGCAAGAGCGCCATGTGTCTCGCAATGGGACTGTATATGCTCGGAAATTTAATCTCTGGTTTTACGAAAGGGAGTATTGTACAGGTAATCATTTGTCGGGGCGTGGCAGGAGCTGGCGGAGGAGGCATCGTGGGGATGATGCAGATTATCGTGTCGGATATCATCACGTTAAGAGAAAGGTTGGTTCTCACCCAGCTCAGCTGAGCTTTATGCATAGTGGCTAAAATTCTTCGTTCAGGGGAAAATATCATGGTATGATTGGAGCTGTTGTCGCCTTGGGTTACACCATCGGTCCGATCGTTGGTGGTCTCCTGGCCCAAAAAGTTAGCTGGCGGGTACGTGCCAGTGCTCCATTTCCCTTCATCTCATACCTTATATCAACGTCATTGATTTCTAGTGGTGTTTCTGGGTGACTCTTCCCCTATCTCTCGTATCCTCGGCCGTTGTGGTCCTCGTGTTACCTGTTAAGCCTGTAGCAGGTGATATTCGAAAGTGAGTTTTGAACTTGAGTCGTTGGCGGTCGTTGATGCTCGTTCGTCCATCCGCAGAAAACTCCTCCTGATTGATTATGTTGGTTCCCTTCTCACACTCATTGGTTGCGCGCTCATCATGCTTCCTCTTATCTGGGTCTGTTCTGTTCTTCGATCCTATTTAGTGCTCAAAACCTTATACTTCATTGTATAGGGCGGTGTGACCTTCCCCTGGACTCATCCTGTCACTCTCAGCCTTCTCTCCTCCGGCGCACTTGTAGTATTGTTATTTTGTTTGTACGAGTGGAAATGCGCAAAACTTCCAATCGTTCCGAGTGAGTCATGTTCATTGCTGATCAACTGAAGTTCTAATCCGCGTCGAACAAATAGTGTATATATTCAAGCACAGCACAGTTTCCGGCGTGTATATTTGTATGTTCGCCAAGTAGGTTTCTTCCATTCCTTGTATATGCTTGATGTTCATCTCAATGTATCGTGTTTTTCTTTATGCAGTGGATTCGTGTTCTTCTCGTCTTTGTACTACATACCTCAGTTCTTCCAAGCGGGCTTAGGGTATTCGCCTGTTCGCGCCGGTACGTCATCCATTTCCCCAATGTCGCAGGTCCTAGAGTTCTCTATCAGGACTCTTCCTTATTCCGCTTCTCGTCGGTCAGACCGCGTTCTCTTGGGTTGCTGTAAGCATACGTTCTCAATCTCATTCTATGATATGTACTGCGCGCTAATTGTCGACATAGGGCATGCTTGTCAGCCACACTGGTCGATATAGGGCAAGTTATGACTTTGGGGGGACCATACACAGAGCTAATGCGAGAAATTTTTCTTTTTCTTTTAGACAATCGTTTATACCGGTTTTGCCTTTATTGCCATCTCATCCGGCTTCATTTCGACTATCACTCATCACACTTCAAAAGCGACGATGGTCGTTTTGATGCTGTTAGTGGGATGTGGAAGTGGATTGGTATGCCATGCTATGGTTTTTTTTAAATTGCTAATTTTTCACAGACTCTCGCGACGACCACGGTAGCCGTTCAGGCTAGCGTGGAGAGGAAGGACATGTCAGTCGTTACTGCCTTTAGAAATGTACGTTCAACAGTATCCATATTTCCCTTTCACAAGCTCACTTGATGACCGTATACAGTTCGTTCGTAGCCTCGGAGCTGCATTCTCGCTTTCAGTCGCCTCTTCCGTAGTGTAAGCAACTCTTATTACACCATTCGTTCAGGGTTGAAGATCAATTCCTTGTCACTACTTTCAGAAACAACTCCCTTCTGGCCTCTATGATTGAGATTTCCCTATCTCCCTCAACCATCACCACAATCCTCAATGATCCCTCCGTTCTCGCACGTGCCTCCTCGATTGGTTTGCCTGATGAACAGGCACTCCACGTTCTCGAGCACGGATACGAAGCTGGGTTCAGGACATTTTTCATTATCAACGCTTCATTGGGAGTAATGGCAACGATTGTGAGCGCGACGATGGTTAAGCATAAGGAGTTGAGTCGGGATGACGACGAAAAGTTGAAGAGTGAGGCAATGGCGGGGTTGAAGAAACAGGAGAATCAAGATACGGAGGCAGGCGTGCAGAGCTCGGAACTGGTGGTGAAACAAGACGCTGAGATGGGGGTATCGGATGTTCGGATGGTCAGCCGTGTTGGAAGCTTAAAGATGTAAAAAGCTCTCAAATTTCGAGGATCTTGAGTAGCGCCGGCTAGTAGTGGCAGAACCCACTACTAGAACAGTATAGTGAAATGCTAAGCAGTAAGTATGATGGTATATTACAGAATACATTCTGTAACTAGTCTCGAGAATCTAGACTCAAATGACTCCTATTATGGTACTTATGTAGATTGTGTTTGACCGGTCTGTACTAGTCTGTACTACCAGTGGCATCAAAAAATGCGGCGAGTGCAACAGTTCCATATGCTGTGCTAGATGCAAAGTCACATTGCTTGCATGACAATGCAAGGTCTATTCCATCTCGACAGTCTTTTCTGGAGGTGCGCCATTACAGACACTTCGACTTATCATGATAGCCAGCCGCAATACAGAGAATGGAGCTAGGCGATAGGCTAGCTGTTCGCCGCAGCTCGCCGCGCCTTGGTACTACTACCTAGTCCTACTGACTTGCGGTTACATAAAGAATATAAAAGCAAGGTTTGTTCCATGGGGGACAATTAGTGAACTGGTGAAAGCTGAGCTCTAGCCGAAGCTCGCCGAATTCCCCATGGTGGCTGCTCACCGGCGCCTATGGCCACGTGGGGTGGCTTTTAGATTTTCAACTTCCTCCTTTCGTCGCGAAGCGAAACCCATCACCCTCTGTTCCTCCTCTAAGTGCATCTGAGGTTCCCTTCAATCTATAAGGACCCACTTAACTGCCAACTGGCCCTTTCACGACCTTGTTAATGTTCTAACGAAATGCTTATGCACCGCGGCTTTTCGGTAAGGTACCCTTGTATTCTGTGCTTCGCCAAATATAAACATTTCCGGGGCAGGCGTGGATTGAGGTCGATGGGCAAGCAGTTCCAGAATATCTTGTTGCTGTGAATCCCAAGTTGAATCAAGTCTCTTGTTGGATACCAAGTGAAGTGTCCCAGGTCAGAAATTCACCTGCTTACTACGCGTTGGACTGCCAGTCTTACTTAACGCGTCATTAGGCGTTTTCTGTTCACTGGTCGGATGCTGGTGGAAAGGTCGACACGTGCTCGTTCATTACTCTCGATGGTGTCGTGGTCCCGGGAAGATTTTTACTCGGTAGTGGGACTACATCTAGGTCGGGTGTCCGTACGTCGAAGGACACGGAGGCACCCTTTGTGTTCAAAAAATCTCAGGGTGGTGTGTCTCTTCGCTTCCTTTTGCTTCATTTCTTCTTGGCTTACTAGACTACATATAAAAGATGCCACGCCATCTACTGCGTCAAAATCTGAAGCTGGTATGGTTACTCTGAAAATCAAACGAGTCGACCGTGTATCCCCCCGACCTGCAAATGCATATCAAGACTTGAAAAAGATTGCTCCGGCCCAACCAAAGGTCGGTGATCTATGCGCCGGGTGTGTTTCTATGAGGCTGCTTTGTATGCGAAATATCCTCACAATGGCTTTAGTTTTGGTGCTGAATGCAAATCTCACGAACAGTCCCCATTCACATGGGCCATCAAACCACACGATGCAAGCTCAATCAAGTCAAAGAAGATCCCAACCTATGTCTCCTTCGTGTTCAGATACAGATCTAAAGGCAAGCTTCACTCATTTGCCCTATGCAGTAAGTACTAAACAACTGGCTCAGAATTCCTACAATCCCAAGGAATTATGGAACCTCAGCAAGTCCCAGACACGCCCTCTCCTTCTATCCCAAATCGCCTCCGAAGAGATCCAGTCCGTCGTATCGCTAGCGCTCCAGCTAGTGCTGCACCACCTACACCAAGCCCAACCCCTCCTTTGAGATTATCAAGTAAAGATAATCCAAAACCTTACATTGCGGTATGTTTCCAATATCGACTACCTTTGCTGTTCACTGAAACTAAGTTCCAGAGTCCTTATCCATTACGCCGCCCGACTGTCGATACACGGAGGACTGCCAGCTGGCGATCCACGACTGCTGCACCCGGTAGTGCATCTAGCCATGCGCTCGTGTATTTTGAGTATTCACCCGACTCGGCTGTAACCAGGGACGGGTCGGATTTGGAATACCACACCAAGTAGCTTCCCTCAACGTCTCAGCGGAATGGATATCATGGACCTGTACATGCATCATTATTCTCTTTACTTTATCTCTACTTTCGTACCGTCGCTTTCTTTGATGTGCTTGCTCTCTATTGTTTTGCTCCTTTTCTTTACTACAATTGCTGTCTACTTGCTTTTCTCGCTGCTTTTATAATTGTGTAGTCTTGCTATTGCTATAAATCGCTCTGATTCTAACTGGCTGGCCCCAGTCACATACGTAGTTTTCGACATTGTTTGTAGTGTGCTACAGTAGTACTTTAGTGAGAATAAACGTTGTTCAAAATTGATGATTTGCTTCTACAGTTAATCTGCTGGCTTTCGAGCAGTCTGACTTCGAAACCTCTGAGCCATGGAAGCTGGAGATGAAGAATTTTGGTGTTGACTTTGGTCACTGCTGTGGCATCGGGGTAAGTGAGAACTTCGTTATCGATTCGAGGCTGGGGTAAACTGGGAAGACGGTACATGCATCTACAGAAGAGATGTGAAGCTTGTAAAGATATCCATGCTGCCGCGCCTGCCGGAAATTTGTCTCAAGATCAACACATTGGCACATCGTAAGAAGCGCTGAAGCGCAGCTTGCCAGTGACTGTTATTTCCTCCAGTTATTTTCATTTTAGGCATCTTTGCGTTTCTTCATGATTGAGCTTTACGTCTGGCCTGCACGATGGGGGCTACCCTCTATCGATCCTGCTTCATTGTCTCTTATCATCTATATGCAGCTGGTGCAGCCTTCTAAGTTTATGCTTGTTGAAAGTGTAAACCCTGACCTTTCACCAACTGGTAGGTGAGTATGACCGGCTACTTCACAAGTGTTTGACCAAACGAATGACAGGCCAGCTGCCGTTTCTAAAGGACGGGAATGAGATTATTGCACCCGCTTCTTCCATTATCTCCTACTTGGTCGAAAAAAATGGTTTCGATATATCAGCACTGAAAGCCACATTCAATCCTGCGGATGCTGCATGGCTCGCGCACGCAGAATCAAATCTTGGGGATCTAGTGGTACGTTATGGCAAAGCACTTAAATAATTAAAAAGCTGACACCAGTCAACTTTTAAAGCTCCATATGTTGTACGCTCTGCACGCAAATTGGACCGAACTCACTCATGCGTCCATTGTGCACCGATTCCCAATCCCACAGAGATATTATGTACCCCACCGACTCAGACAATCATACAAGAGGAGGCTAGAAGGTGCTGGTCTATGGAGTTTGCCAGGGATCGAGCAAGACACAAAACATCTTTCGAAAGATCGCGCGCCGAATGAAAAGGTCAATCCTCGTGATAGGTTCATGAAAGTCTTCGAGCGAGAAAAGGTAATGAATCATCTTCATTTTCAATTCTTTTCTCTCGACTCATCAAATGGTCAAGGTCTTGGAGAAAGCTCGGACCGCTCTTGATATATATACCCGTCTATTAGGCGAAGGGAATTTTTTCAACGGAGATCAGTACGTGCATGCCAATAAGTTCAATCTAAAACTGTCCAGGCTAATGCTTGGTCTATTTTCTGCAGACCTTCGCTTTTGGATGCTATCTTGGCTGCTCACATTCTCCTACTTTCCCGACCGCCTTTTCCCGACCCTTTACTGCAAGATTTGGTGAACACCTCGTACCCATCTTTAGTCGCGCATGCCAATCGCATGTACGCCCGAACACTATCTACGAGTCTACGTACTCGGGATGCTGCACCAGGAAACTTTCTTGGGACTCTGCTACCCACAACTGCTAGTACTGACCATGAGTCGGATGTCTGGGAGACTCGTTTAAGATTCGCTTTCATAGGACTTACTTTGGGAGGAATATTTACATATCTCACTGCAGCAATCAACAGCACCTAGTCGTTATGCATAATTGAAGATAATCATTGGATACTGTCAAATTATATGATGCACACAAGCGCTGCCTGAAGAGTTAAAGGGAAGTATACAATACATAAAAATGGCAATAACCATACTCCCAGCACATCCCAATTCCAAATCATCTGTTTCGTCGTTTCTTCTAGCAACACCCACCCGAAGCCTAGCACAACATAAAATGAATAGTTCGCGATCCTGATAGCTTGATTCGACGAGGAAGAAGCGATAGATAGCGGAATTCCTAGAGCGACGGCCAAGCATGCAGCGAGAGAAAAATTCAACACTGTTATTATGGAGATCACTGTAGAACTGAGACACAGATTAAACGCTTTCAGGACCAGGGCCCGGGATGGGGGGTTACTGTTGTTCGAGTGGCTTCGAAGAAGTGTTGGAACAACGAGCGGAAGCAAGTAAACAGCTAAACACAAGAAGAATGGGGCGAACTGCATCGGTTGAGCGGATTGTTTTGTAAAAGAGAGAATCACGAACTTACTGAAAGAGATTGATACCGTCTACTACTCATGAAGAAGAAAGTGGCAGCACCAAAAAAGTGCGTGCCAAGCATGACGAATACAACTTCGAGGACTGGCCGTCTTCTCCTAATCCAGATACTACGAGCAGGCCCTTCAGTTTGGGATTTTTCCTGAAGTCGTTGAGTCCACGCCGCATCGACCCAGACTTGCAGACCCCCAAACATCATTGCAACGCTGATCAGGATTGCACTAGGAAGATAGTTGCCAATTTTCACAAAGCGATCGAAGCTTGTCAGAACATAGAAAAAGAAAGAGGCATGCAGTCTTTCGAGCAAGTTATTCGTCGTACGCATCGTGGACTCGATAACACTGTTGAGATGTTAGAGTTAGGACCGAGATGATCATGACTTTCACTCACCGACCAAGTGAGTGGAAGCCGTGCGGTCCCGCGGAAGGTACTGCGAACATTGTGAAAGCGTCGATCCGGTATCTGAACAAAAATAATGACTTTGGAGTAGTGGAACTAATCATAACGACCAACTGATGAAACAGGCCGTGAACACCACTTCCGCGGCCGGAAGCTTGGTACCCTACGTGACGCCATAGATTTCGAGCATGCGCTGCGTAAGTCTTGATCTCGGGGTGAGTCCGAATGCTTTCAGGGAGCCATCTAAGTTCGGGCTCGTCCTTATGGTCATAAAGGACGACTGAGACCCCCGTTCGTCGAGAAATATGCTGAAATGAATTCAGGAGATCTTGGTTGGGCAGTCGACCGTTTAGTCCCTCTGATGGTATGGAAGTGAGCTCCACGGCCAATGATAGATGTAGTTGCTTACCGTGGAAAATCCCAAGATGGGACAGGGAATGACCGGGGTAATCAATGTTAAGGGCAGTCCATATTACGCCAGAACTCAGGTCTAGTCGTTGTGCTCGTATGTCTATTCAATGCATGAGCTCAAATAGTAGATAGAGGTCATAAATAGTGGGTTGCGTACTTGATTGAGTTACTCCATGGTATTCACCCAACCACGCCTGCATTCCCTCCATATAACCATCACTGATAATGAAGATGATGTCTCTAGCCCATAAAGAGTATTCTAAAAGGAAATGATCGTAAGGTAGAGAAATACAATAGTTCAACATCCTCTTACGTTTCACATATCTCGACAGCGCGAGCACAGTGGCAACACCTCGCAAGTTCAAGGTGCCATCTCCTTCGTCCATTCGACTGATCCAAGAGGCGGATATGACTGTTGCCTCAGCTCCTGAAACCCGGGGTGATGACAACATAGCGTAAGTATTCGTCCCATTGATGTCCTGTATATGTTTGGTAAGCAACGAACGACAAAAGGTGCGCTTCGTAGCCAACGTTGTGAAGACCAGTGAATTCATAATTCTGAGTAGAGGCGGACAACCCTATTTTAAGGAATTCGCGCATGATGTACTGGGAGCGTCTAGAAAGTAGTAACGTCAGATACGTGCCAACAGGACGAGGCATGTTTAATCTCACTGCTCACTCGTAGCATTAGAGTCTCGAAGAGTTTCCAACTCTTCTAGGAAGTGGTCTGCATCGTGCACCTCTTTCCAGTTCCAATAGGTGTTCACCTATGAAGCTCTTTCAATCATCATGAATGCGACAACCTATCCATCTTCCTCACTTGTCCTGGCTGTAACGCATTTTCATCGAAGTATACTCCCCGATCAAGCTGGGTTGAAGGAATGGAGAGCATCCAGACATAACCTGCAATGAAGAGAGCCAGCCTGAGTAGTGGTGAGGGAACGGTGAGTCAGTAAAAAGTGTCGACAAAAACCAGACATACTTCAAGATCGTTATTCTGCGAGCTATAAGAGAAAACAGAGCTCTTCTTCTTTTTATTCGGCCAAGATTTGGATCACCCTTGGGCCTGAAGAAGGACAAAACCCGCAGAAAAACCTGCGAGCGGAAAGTTGGGCCATCCATGGTGGTAAATTGTTAGAGAGATGATGCAAGTCACTTGATCGCATAGTACTAGTACCAGGCTTACTGAGCTACTCTTGACGACACACGGTCCTTGTTTCATTCTTGTTAACGTACTCCCATCTTCGTCTTTATTTCATGTAATGGTGAGGCGGACTAGACAAGTTTCTCCTTCCTCCAAAGGGCTTCAGGCCGGGCAAATCCTCCGCCGAGATGTTCTAAATGCATGGGGTTGGGTTGGTTCAGAAATCACTGACTCCTCATCAATAACACGCGACCATTTACTTGCCACTTGTGGGTTCTCGAGACGGAGCAATCATCCTTTCTGTCGGAATCAACACAAGTCGAAATCGCGTAGTGCACAGTCTTCAAACTCTGCTAGTCCTCAAGCCGTAAACGATATCATACCAGAAGATGTGATCGTAATATCTGACGGCGAAGACGAGGGACATCAATGTAGCAAAAAGGCATGCAAGGGCAACCCAAACTGTTTGAACTATCTAGGACAAGAGAAATGGGAAACTGAAGGTATGATTGGGCTTTTGACACCTTCGAAGTATACTAATGCTCCACCCGCAGAATCGATAATTGATAACTTTCTGCACTTTGCAAAACTCGGAGAAAATCCTTTGCTACTCTCCAGAGATCCAGATTTGCCCGTTGGTCTGAAGGTACGGGCATTGAGACCAAAATGACTTGATGTGGCGTTCGCTGAGTAACATATAGAACCTAGGCGCCACTTGTTACGCCAATGCTTCTCTTCAAGTAAGGAATATGCCTATACTCTGGAGAGCCTGGTCATTGTACTCACCGATCATAGTTCCTGTTCCGACAATCGCATCTCTTGGCCGGTGTCTACAATTGCCAGATTCCTGAGTCAAAGATCATGGTATTATATTCTTTCGTCGTTGCTTACTTCAATTTTTTCTGTCTGACTTTTCCACAGGACTCACCAATTTTTCACCTTCAAGTCACCTTCGCAGCGCTTCAGGAAAGTATACAAAGTGTTTTCAACCCCTCTAAGCTAGTGGAGAGCTTGCAATTACGCACCTCCGAACAGCAGGACGCGCAAGAGTAAACAATTTCTTCCATTTTCTTCCCTTGCTTATTGAACCTCGTAGATTTTCCAAATTGTTCATGACCCATCTGGATGCTGAGTTCAAAAAACAACCAGACCAATCGCTGCAAACTCTGGTCAATTCCGAGGTGTGTGGGCTTACGGAAAAACTGAAGTGGTATTCACACGTTCCACAAGTTTGAAGGCGAACAGGTATATGGTACAATGTGTGACAATTGCAAATATCGCTCCGAACGACGTTCCAACTTTTGGGAAATCGAAGTCAATTTCCAGGTCTGGTCCGTCTCATTCTAGCAATTGCTTGCTGACTGGTTTCCAGAATAACTCCAAGTTAGAAGACTGCATTGGAGCTCTCCTTGAGCCTGAAACATTGACTGGAGATAACAAGTGCGTACACATCATCACGATAACGGCATTTTGATATAGCGATTTGCACCATTTGCCACCAGATATTTTTGTGTACAGTGTGACAGGCTCCAGAATGCTACTCGGTACACCAGACTTCAAAGGCTTCCTCCTGTGCTTCATATATCCTTGCTTCGTTTCGTTTATGATCTGAAAACAATGGAACGTAAAAAGTCCAAGAGCTCAATCGTGTTTCCCAAGGTTTTGAATCTGACACCATTCGTTTCTTCTGTTACTGGAAGCAATACAACGCCTTCTTCAGGCAATGTATACGAGCTGCGCGGAATTCTATTGCACAAGGGCCCAAGCGCCTACCATGGTCATTATGAGGCTCAGGTGTTTGACACTAGGTAACTTCTCTACTTCTCTACTTTGATCGACTGCGAAATATCCTAATAACTTCATCAAGGGCTAGTGCTTGGTTTCTGTTCAATGACGAGGAAGTGACGCGCATTAAGGATCAGTTGGGTGACAAGCGCACCATCAAGAAGGAAAGGAATAAAGACAATGAACAAGATGAAGAAAGGTACGCAATATTTTGTGTTTGCTAATCAGGAGCTAAAGAACTTCAAGGCCGACAGGTTCAAAGAGGAAGAAAAATGCGAATGGCCCGCGGAAGCGACAACGAGTTGATGATAGTGAGGACGAAGCAGCCGCGTGAGTTTCCCTTAAACGGGTAAATTTGGGTGTGGCATTGTCAACTTATTTGAGCTTTTCAAGGTCCCCGCATTCCAGTCAGAATCGAAGCCCAAGGTGAAGTCAATGTGGCTTGCCTCACTGCTGTCTGCTTTGCTCATGCCTCTAATAGTGACATTTACTCCAAGGATGCATACCAACTGATTTACGCTCTACGGCAATCCGATTCCTCTATCAATCCGGAAGTCACTGCCCCTCCTCGCGCGATGAATGTTGTCAACGAGCTTAACGCTTCTCATGACAGGGAATGTGAAAAGTATACGGAAAGGTGAATTGAACCAATCTATCATTCTTCTCGTTTAATGTATTTATCAGGGAAATATCGACCCATCTGGCCTTGAATTCCCGAAGAGCGCAGGTCTTGAACATCTGCAATGGCTGGTCTGTGGCTTCTGATGACGAGGTACGCGAATGTTCTAAACATCTACATGCTATTTCTTATCATCTCCTCTAGGATTGTGTCATAGTAAGCAGACAGGCCTTGCAAGAATGGCTGTCCGTGCATTCAGTAGCAGGACTCTTTCCCAATGAGGAGAAACCCGAACCAGCCGTGGCACCTATTCAAATAGATATTAGAGACATCCTGTGTAAACATGGTCTTCTTGATCATCGTCATGCGGACAAGATGAAGCGCATTTCTCGGGTGCGAAAGTCATGGAAGTTCTATGCAATGTTCATTCACGTACCATTAAATAATTTAGGAAGCCTATACAAAGATCATGAAAGATACAAATTGTGTGTTTGAACCCACACTCTCATTGGACGACATTTGTTCTGTTTGTGTCAATGATGCTTTCAAAGGTCTGCAATATCACCTCTTTTGTTGCTCCTTCTCATCTTCTGCTCTAGAGCGTATGTATCAAATAGAGCATCCTCTGCTTGTGGCTCAGTTCAACGAGAAAGCCAACTTGGGAAATGAACGTTCTGGATACTGGATATCAAAGGCCTGGCTCAGAGGTTCAATATTATTCTATCTGACTGTCAAACATGCTGAACAGCCATGTTAGATTGGGTCCTCCAAAAACCGAAAATGCATGTTGCTTCTGCAAATGATCCACCACCAGATTCTCCAGATTTTTCTGATGATGTTCGGTGTGAGCATGGTGGTCTATCTCACAGAACTACTGCAAGGCGGCGTATCTCGACCGAGGTTAGTTGACTAGTTTCCTCAGGAGTGTTCAAGGTTTGATTTTAAGACCTATGTTCATTTTCTCAGGCTTGCCGGATTCTGATTTCATTGTTTCCGGAATGGAAACCAATCCCTGTAGACGATGGTTCTCACTCTAGTTTGGCCATTTTGCAATATCTATTCTGATCAATTTCGTAGAACCTTGTTCGGCTTGTCAAGTCGTTGCCTCCGAACGCAAAGCTAATAATTTTGAGTATCGCAAGCAAGCAGAAATTGAGAAGGTACGCTGCTATCTGTTTTTCTGAAATACACTTTTAAGGCTATGTTAGGCAAAATTGAAGCATATGCTCGAATACGCATCCGACAAAGATCTGTTTCTTGAGAATGTTTCTTGCGCTTTGATTCCTTTAGACTTCTTGCGCAGTTGGAGAAGATGGATCAACAAGCCACTGGAGGTCACCAGACCGAACAATCTAGATAACAGTGTATTCTTTTGCGAACATAAAATGTTAAATCTGGATTTCCCAGATATCGAATCAACCGCTGCAATCATCAAACGGACCGAATGGGAACAATTAGAAACGTTGTAAGTTCAGACCAGAGTACTTAGCAGTCCATCATACTCAAGGTTTTCGTGTAGCTATAATGCTTGTCCGTTAATTGCCTTGAGCCCGTCGGAAGAAATTGAACTTCGCTTTAATCTTCCTGTCTGCTCGGACTGCCGTCACAAGAGGTACGTGTTGTTTAAGAGGTGCCAATTGCCAACATTCAGCTCACTTTTGGCTTTCGAACCAGATTATTAGTTTGGGAGGTAGCAGAGATAACCGTACGATTACATGGAAAGCGCTCGTCCAAAGACAGTGGAGGAACTTTGCACATGCAGAAGACTTATGGCACGAATTCTGCTCGCCAATCTAAACGTCTTCGACAAAGGCGTGAATACGGAGAGAAAAGGAGCATTCCTGTTACCAAGCTCATGTCAGTCAAAGATGTAAAAATCCTTGTGAGTGGGAGCCGTGTTACATGAGGGAGAAATATAACGACTGCCTTTCAGCTTCAAGAGGAATTCGAAATTCCGACTATTTTCCAGCGACTCATACTACACGGTCAAGAGCTGCTTGATAACGAGGCCACCGTGGAAAGTCTTCATGTTCTTGTCAGCGACACCTTGGAATTATATGAAGAGAGCGAATCGTTAGAGATTTCGGATTCATACGACGATGTTGTTTCGAAGCAGGAAGGGAAAGGCTTTGGAGGAACTTTACTTGGGGTTCTTGACTAGTTACTAGTTTATACAAGCAATGAATGTACTTCATATCGAAAGCAGCGGTCTCTATACTGAGAGTCACATATATAAATCGATTGCAATGAGTGTACGATAGTCCCAGGACACCACAAGAGAAAGAAAACCAAAAATATTAGAGCATCACAAACCCAAAAGAAATGAAGATATCACTGCTATTCCGTAATGTTATACAAAAGTTGATACTGGAGCTGAAGGTGGAGGTGCATAAGAGGGAGATCTGAGAGGTGTTTTATGAGCAGCTAGGATATTCGATGTTGTCTGAATTACGTCCAGATCGTTGGATCCACTGCCTTGCATTGTGACTGCTGCAGCAAGAGCTTCTTGAGTGAGATCGGACATTTCCCCAATCGAAGCGACTTGGATTGCTAATAGAGCTGTAGGAGTAACACCTGCGGCAGCGGCACGAGGAGCAAGAGCATGTTGTGCTGCTTCGGCGACGACTGCCTGCGCCGCAACAGCCAGACGATGGGTTTCAGGTGCAGTCGGGCCTGTGAGAGCGAGGTCATACGCAACCAAACTTTGCTCCACAGCATGTCTTTGCTTCGCTAGATGATTGAGATTTCCTACGGCAGAAAAGTTTGCTAGAGAGACTTCGGTCTTCTCGGCTACACGGGCAGCGACATTTTGCAAAACCTCCACCACTCGAGCAGGAGCGTTTTCAGAAACATTATTTGAAGGCATTCTACCGATGGACGATTGAAATCAGGTAATCGTGATTAAGAAATATACTATGTCATACCTTGTGGCCAGTCGATTTAACATTGAATCGCTAGCACGTCGTGGAAGGTCGACTGCCGTGGTTGTAGCCGAAGAACGATTTGTCCAAGCAGGATCCATAGCAGAGCGAGGAGCAACATTAATATGAAATGTGTTTGAAAGTTGACTTTCTTGGCCATCAAGCATGAACTAACAAGGAGGATGAGCAATGTAGAAGCTTCGTTGATGAGTGGCTCACTTTTGCAATCACTGTTATATCACAACTTTGAGCATCCGGCATCGGTGTCCCTGACAGTTCATCACCTTTCCAAGATAGCCAAGAAGGCAATGAAGGGGAGCTGTAAAAGACAGGGATATTCTGCCAGGAGGCTTGAGGATCCCAAACACGAGGTTTCCAATGCCACCGCAGACCACAATAGGCTACGCCAGGGAACGGTCCAGCCAGTTTGCGATGGAACGGTCGGAACTGCCACTTCCCATCGCCTGATTTCTTCGCTTCGACGTTCCATATATGATTTCCCTTCGACTTGGCTTTCCGGCCATCTTCGTTGTACCGTTGAATGAATGGATGCCGCCAAAGGTAATTTCGTATCTAATGTCCACTTTGAGTTTGATGTGAGATGGCAATAAGAAACGGGCGGCTCTTACCTTTTTCATGGGAATCTTTTCCTCCGGATAACCTTGCTTTGCGAGCTGAGATATCTGAGGTGAGATTACAATCTAGAGCATATCTATCTCCTCACCTGTTCTAGAAAAGCATTCGTGAAGGCCTGAATGCGGAACTTAAAGGGTCGGAAATCTGGCGATTCGTCCAATCGTTGCATTTTCTTTGCCATCAACGTCTGATGAATAGACTCTCCTTTAGAGTCAGTTGCATCCACTATGTAGGTAAGCGTCAATTCAGTAATACACGGAGAGAAACGTTGTGAGCACGCACGATTCGAACACGTTTTGTTGAGATACTCAAAGAAAATGCGGTCAACTTCACTGCGGTACTCCTGAGGAACATCAGACGATGGTGTCGACTGCAGAGATGATCAGAAGGATGAGGAGAAAAAAGAAATGAACATACTTGAGAATGATATCCGCTTCTCGGAGAATCTTCGTCGTCATCATCATCACCTCCATCCTCATAATGGTCGCCAATGCCTCCGGCATCCGGGCTTGTTCGAGAGGAAGCTGGAGCTGGTGGATGAGAGGCCGAGGAAGACTGCCATTGAGGAGGGGCCGCTTGGCCGTACGCAAATGTGAAAGGATGAACAAAAGATCCACCTATCGACCCAGACCTATTCATGCGGCCGGGAATCCCAAGTTGTGATACGGCGGTAGGAGGAAGAGAGGTGTCTGCAACGGGTCGAGCTGATATCGACCCTGTGGACATTGAATGCGAGTGTCTAGTGGGCACGACACTCTCAGACCAAACGCTTCGCAAGGGAGGAAATTTAGGCACAGGTGTATTGTCAACTGATTGGACAGATCCGTTCGCAATTGAAGGGTATTTGGAAGTCGGCTTGACTGGATTGAACACAAAATGGTGCCCGGAAGGTGGCGTGGCAGGACGGGAAGGAGGAGGAGATTGTAGGGCATGTACGTGTGATATATCGTTGACCGAAGGATACACATTACTGGAGGAAGGTGGAGAGTGATCATCGTGAGGTTCAATTTTGAACTTGACACGACGCTCAGCGTCAGTGTCTGTCACACACCGCTTACGAGTGAGATCGAGTGTAGAGTCAACAACATACGGATGATTGTTGAGTGAATTTGGGTGATTCACGGTACTGTGATTAACAGCGTATGTTTCGGGAGATTCAAAAACTGGTGGTAATGGTGTTGGATAGTCTGTAACGGCATTGGACTGCGTGTACATTGAATGATCGACCACAGACATTTCTTTGAACCCAGATATCACGTCCGAAACGTAAGCCAGTTTCGACCTTAGATCATCGACTATATCGACAATTTTACCCGCATCAGCACGCCCGTTGACTTCCGACCTACATAAATCAGCAGCTGTAGATGCTGACTGCACAACTCTGGATAGAAGGACAATGAGATGATGTGAAGTACGCCATGAAAAGTGTAGCACGTACTGGTCAAGAATATCCCTTCCAATAGTCAAAGCACGTTCATCCGAAGTAAGACTTATTGTTTCCGCAGCAGGAGGAGGAGGCACAACGAGTGCGGATGGCACCGGCATAGCGATATTGACAGGCAGCGTCAAAGAAGGAGAGTGCTGGCCCGGGGAAGGTACCGAGGATTCTAGAGCTGACTGCAAGGAGGACGAACAAGCAGTGTACGATGACGCAGGCCCATGCAATGCGGATGAAGGAACAGAGTGATTCATAGGTGGCGAAAGAGAAGACGCATGACGAGAAGTCGGTAGCTTGACAGCCATACCGTTCTCTACGGGGGAAGTGACGGAGAAAGATGGATTAAATTCCGGTATAAATGTGGCCGAGGACGACGCAGTAGATGAAAAGGCAACAGGGTCAAGGGGAGTTGGTGAGTCCATGAACGCAGAAGACGTGAGGTTGGATAGGGGCACGTGCACTGTTGGCACTGAGCCATTTGGGAGATTAGAAAATGGAGGTAAAGGCTCAGGGAGAGAGTGTGATAACGAGTGTGGAGGATTCTGAGCAAGCATAAGATCGGGTACCTCAGAGGATGGCACTGGTGAAACATTGTCAAGATCAAAATCCATTGGCAATGAAGCCACTGCAGAACGATTTTGGTCGATTGACATGTAAGACTAGTACCGAAGGAGGCACTAAAGTGTCGTTATGAATTTCGTTCGAGTTTATAACAAAACGATTGGGCAAGCTATTAAGCTAGTATATGAGATCAGTGTGAGATCGAAGCCTGGAACACGCGGAGAGCTGGCAGCGTAATTGGGCGAAAGGTGCTGTCGTGAAATGCAGCGATGTGAGATGAGCGAAAAATAAGCTCGGGAATGCGCCAGATTGATAGGCAGTAAATGGGTGAGTGTTACACTGTAGAATATCAGAGCGAGGAGCGAAAGTATATCTGTAATATACCGTCAGCGCTCAGCGACGACCACAAGATGCTAAGGACCGGACACAGGTGTAAACCAAAAGAAAGGAAGAAAGCACTCAAAGTAGCGACTAAGCGGTAGTCATTGTGCCATCACAGCGTCACGCTAGCGTGACTGAATTGGCTCCGCCGACAGTTACTATTAGTCCGCAATTTTCCTTTTTTTTTCCTGGTTCGTATGTGTTCGTACGGTTCAATTGTGGCTGTCTACGAAAACATTTGTGCTCAATCCATGTAGCTCAATTCTGTCTATTCAATCCGTCTTCAGCCACTTGTCAATTTATTATCCTCCAAATCACCATCATTACTCGAGTATTCTTTTCAATGCCAGCAACGGAATCAGTAACAGATCTTAAGACTACAGTCGTATTGTATAATAACACATGCATGAGCCGAGAGCATGCCATTTCTAAGAGGAAGCCTGAGCTTGTCTCCGGCAGCCTTGAACTAGAACTTACATGGATAACGCAGGTACAGTCACAGGTTTACATTGCGTTTAATGATCAGCATTTCGGCCAAAAGGACAACAACTGTGTTCACGAGTCACTACCACACCCATTCACTCCATTTTCCCCAGACCTTCATTGATCAAAGATTGTAGGACTCAATGGAGATGTGAATGAAAACGGAATGATATTACGATTACAGTTGTGCGCTCACTGGAGTATACAATACGCATCGTCACCTCTCCCTATAACTCAGTATCTCCTCCTTGGACTCCGCGAACGGTCTCTTTCTCTCCGACGATCGCCATTTCTGGTAGTAGGTAAATGACAAGTCAGACGCCATTCCGCAGCAGGATCAAGAAAGACCTACTCATATCGGGTTGAATGTCGGTCGTACCGGTCACGATCACGATCGCGGTATTCATCTCGCGCAGACCGATGGTCAGCAGGACGTCCGGAGGGTGCTGCAGGTGCGGCTCCGGAAGTAAGTGTAGAAGACGCGGGTACTGCCTTTCGTTTGTCCCGTTCTTCTCTAAACTTTGCTAGCATATTGCGGAGTTCGTGGTAGCCTAAGTGCATCTTTTAGAGGTCTGGATGAGTATTTCAAGTAAGGTATGAAGAGCCAATAACTGACTTTGCCACCGAAGTGATCGGCGAGTCGACGGTCTGAGTCCAACACAGACAGGTACGCTCCGCAGACGTCACATACGCGAAGCTTCTGGTGCCCGGAAGCGCCAGAAGTGTCTGTTAACTGCTGCAATTCTCTCTGAAGATTATGGGTTGAGTGAGAATGGAAAAAGCATATGGTTACCACACACACCTCCTTGTCCGATTTTTCACTTTTTAGTGCTTCAATTGCGGCCATTTCTTTCATTGATTCGTCGACTTTCCCTTGTTCGCCTAGTCCTAAAGTTCAGTCGTCTAAATTCGGAGCCTCAATAGCCGATGCCCACCAAGAGTTTCAATCTTTTCCGTACCCCCTTGAATTGCCAGCTCAATTTCAGCAATTTCCCTCATCTGTAGGACAGAGATACTATTGAGAAACAGAAAAGGCTGCACAGCTAAGCAACATTCACCAGATTTGTCGTCTTGGCGTTTTCCTCAGGCGTTTTTTCCAGTCGTCGGTGCGCGGCTCGTATCCGTCTATCGCATTCATCAACGAAAGCGAAGATATTTGATTCATATTCCATCTGGAAACGGTTGAAGATAGGATCATTGGGATTCTTTTCCTTCTCTGCTATAAATTCTTGCTTTAGGCGTTCTGTATGCGACTTGGGACATGCTCCGAGATCCATTTTCTGAGGGAGGGTAATGTTCATAAGCAAAGGAAATTAGAATGCTTAGAATGCTTGGACTCACCGTATTGGTGAAGAGAGCATGAGGACAAGTTCCGCAAAGGAAGTTTCTGCAAACTTTCTCATCTGACCAAACTAGGTTTGCGTTTGCTACACCCATCGCCTCTGGACCCATCATTTGCTGCAGATACAGACATAAGGAATGTTTGTGACAAGGTAAGAAAGAAACGCACTTCGAGCAGCTTGCGCTGCATTTCAGCAAGTCTCCCCATGTTTTAACGCGTCGAGATATTCTTTGGTTGACGTTGAGTTGATGGTTGCAGTTACAAATTAGCTGTTTGGCAATGCTTGGCAGTAGGCGCCCAGTGATGATAGCGCTCTGCTCATTCATGCACGGTCTTTTCCTGTCTTTTCACAATTGGCCGCATTCAGGATCAGTGTACTCCGGACTAGGAACAGTGTAATCGCTGGCCATCAGCACAGATGAGTATTCCCTACAAAGGCGGCAGGACCCGGCTGTTCTCCTTGTGGAAACCCTAACGGAGCCGTGGAACAATCTATCTGTGTCTTGTAGACGTTCACTAACGGTTTGACGATGGTGGGATCTTTTCTCCAATAAAGCAGGAGATGAGGTGTAGTATATATAAAGCAACTCAAAATTGTCAAAGCTTCAGGTGCTCAAGTAGGCATACTACCTTCGGGCGAGAGAACCAGCTGTTTGCGAGAAAAATTGTACAAAGTACATACTAAACAGTACTGAACTCGCAATCGTTATGTATGGTTTTACCCTATTTTACCAGGACTCAGCGCCAGCCTCGAACTCTCTCAAATCAATGTACCTCAACAAGCTGAAGCACTAGTCATCAAGTTTCCTCGTACTAAAAACGGGATTTTTACCCCAGCGTTACGCAGGGTCCAGAATATTAGGTTTCCCATCTTTGCTCGCTGTAGCCAACGTCTATATACAAAGGGCCTCAATTTCTCTATGTACTACACATTACTATATCATTATACTACTCTACAAAACATTGGGGCCACTCTGGCCTAAAAGGCATGCACACAGCAAGTGCGTGCACAAGTATGTACTACAAAGATACTTTACACGGAAAACCTACAGTCTGATTAGGTGTGGACTGACTGAAGACCTGAAGGACAACATCATTGGACAGTGCGCATAATTATAACGCTACGATCAAAAAGAACAAGATTCCGCACGAACAAATGCAAAGGAACTTCATGCTACGCGGGCTCGACCTCTTCCCTTGCCCTTGCGTGAGTTATAGTGTTGGTCAGTCTGTGGTGCCACCTTGGATACAGGGGAAGAAGATTCATTCTTGCGGTTGAGGATTGGGGTAGCTGGTGGTGTAAATCCACCAAATTGACCGAGAAGTGTGCAGATATCATTGAACTTATCAACGATATCTCCGGAGATTGCCTTGGAGTATCGTGTCATCGCTGTCAGGCCTTCAGGCGAATTGATCCAGGACCATGCGTCGTTGACGTCCCGAGAATTAGAAAGTTTGTTCTTAGGTTGGAGCACCATGAAGACGACCTCAGGCTCGTGTGACTGTAGTGCGAGGGATAAGACACTTCTGGAAGGAGGCGGGACATATATTTGGTTGTGGTCAGGATCTTGGGGTGGATAGTGTTCGAAAAGGTAGGCAAGAATCTTGAGATGGCCTTGTTCAGTCGCAACGTGAAACGCGGTGTAATTTTGCGAATCGCGTTCTTCCATTTCAGCACCTGAGCACAATTAACGCAGGTGTATAATTATAGATTGATGGAAATGACTAACCGTGTTTGTCTAGAAAATTTACCAGGTCGAGGTTTCCTTTGCGAACGGCGATATGTAAAAGGGTCTCTGTTGGGTCCTTAGGCACGGTGTAAACAAAATCTTCGTGTGCAGACTTGACTTCACCGCCCGCAGCGTCAACATCGTTTTCCCAGATGCCCTTCTTCACGTCTTCAACTCTTCCTTCACGAGCGGCCTGGAAAACCGCGGAACGATTTTTTTGAACTTTCTCCCGTTGAGAACGAGCAGCATCTTCAGCTTGTTGACGTTGTGCTTGAGCCTTCGCTTTTTTCCCTCCATTTTTGGTTTTCCGTCGTTGTTCGGCAGCTAAACGCTCTGGAAGGAAAGCAGGGGCCTTCAACATTTGAAGATCAAGAGAGAAAAGCAAAAATTAGCGGATACCTTGTTTTCTATCTTGCTCTTTGAGCTCCTTTCGAACTGCTGCCTCCCTTTTACGTCTCAGTTCCGCCGCTTCCTGCTCTTCGCGAGCACGGCGAAGTCGCTCTGTTCGTTCTTGCGCTGTCTCTCTTGGTTCGGGCTCGGGCTCGGGAGGGGAAGGATGGAAACCTGAAGGTTGATGAGATGGGAGGTTACCTGCTAGAAGGCGGCTTACGAGGATATCCAAAACTTGGCATGGAGGAGGGGCTCCGCTGGTGACCTCGAGAGTAAGAATGCGATGGGTCACGCATGAAATTTTCGAAAACGAATCTAAATCAGAATTGGTAATGAAAATTGAAGCTGAGACCAGAAAAGGCTTACACGTAGAAGTTCAATTCATTATCAGAATCGTCATAGCCGTAGTACTCGTCTTCAGAGCTATCAGTGCTACCAAAATGTGGCCTTCCAGTAGCACGCGAAGTGTCGAGATGTTTAAGGAGTAAATTGTAGGCTTCTCCAACTCTCTGGAACTCGGCAGTGGCGTCTGGATTATCGGGATTCTTATCAGGATGGGTACGCAGAGCAGCCTAAGTGCGATGATATTATCAGCAATTGAGAGTTCATACAACGAGAGGAGTGCAATACCTGCTTGTAAGTATTTTTCACGACTTCCAACGACACGCCCTGAAGATGTGAAAGTCAAAAAAGGGGCATTTAGAGGCAGAAGATTCGAATGTACCTCTTCTAACCCCAGAACAGAATAGGCATTAACCAATGCCGATGCTCTGGACATTATCGTGAGTGAAGAATGTGCAGTTGCGCGATTAGTAGTCGCGAAAACCAAGGAAATGTAAATTCATCGAAATTGAATGAAGGGGCGCGAGCAACGTGACCTCTGAAACTTTGTGAACTACAACTTGAACTTCGAGACGGCTAACCAGGTTGAACCCTTGCATGTCCACTGACAACCCAAATACAATATTCAAAGAAGGTTTGAACGATGCCGCTGCTCCTTCAGCTCTGCAAAGTGGTACAAAAAATTGGCTGGAAGGATTAGACAAGTGTGCATGTTTCTCGTCATTCCCTCGCTTGCTAACAACGCGCCGTAGTCCTTATTTTCAAGCTGGATTCGGCTTGATGGTTAGTCGCAGGGCCTATGCCATACATTCTAACTATCTTATGACTTTACAGGGCGTAGGAGTCGTGCTCGGTGGTCTACGTAAATTCACCACCTTTGCCGACGTATTCCTTCGACGCCGTTTATTAGTCCAAGTTGAGATAAACAACAAGGATCGTGCTTACCCGTGGCTCCTTTCTTGGATGGCTCAACAGAATCAAATCAACCAATCTCTCGGGCGTGGGTCGGGTTCTCTCATCTCCAAAAGTCATCGACTCAGTGTCGAAACTACCGTGGAACAACATCAGAACGGAAGTTCTTCGGTTTTCTTCAACCTAGTTGCTGGAACAGGCATGCACTGGCTCAAATACCGCGGTGTCTGGATGCAGGTGTTGTTTTGCTTTTTGATCTAGACTTTGCAAGGCGTTCGCTGAGTGTGGATCCACACAGGTCGTACGGGAGCGTGACACGCAATCAATGCAAATGATGTCAGGAAATCCTTGGGAAACCGTTACATTGACTACGCTTTCGCGTGATCGAGACATATTCCTTCGCCTTCTGACAGAAGCTAGAGATCTTGCCATGCGTGACCAAGAAGGTAAACTTGTCATTCAAACTCCTTGGGGTACCGAATGGCGGCCGTTTGGACTCCCCAGGAGGAAAAGACCTTTGCACAGTGTCGTCCTAGACAATGGTATCGCTGCGGCCATTGAGAACGATGTTCAATCTTTCCTAAATAGACGTCAGTGGTACGTTGACAGAGGCAGGTCTAATTCGATTACGTGGATCCTTAATCTGTTGAAATTCATCTTCTGTCCTCAAGGCATTCCCTATCGCCGTGGATTTTTGCTTCATGGTCCTCCCGGTTCTGGAAAGAGTTCATATATACAAGCTTTGGCAGGATCCCTGAACTACAATCTCTGTCTCCTGAATCTTTCCGAACGAGGGCTTGGTGACGATAAGCTCACACATTTACTTTCTACGGTACCGGAACAAAGCATTGTCCTTATTGAGGATGTGGATGCTGCCTTCAATAAACGAGTCCAGACGTCAGAAGATGGGTAATGTACCATCTTCCTCAGCTACTCTTGCACGCTCATGAATCAATAGTTATCAATCTTCCGTCACATTTTCCGGATTCCTCAACGCCCTAGATGGTGTAGCATCCGGGGAGGAACGGATTGTATTCTTAACCACCAATCACATCGAACGACTCGATCCGGCTCTTATTCGACCAGGCCGTGTAGATTTCACGCAGTATGTCGGTGATGCAACGCCAAACCAAGCTCGAGCCCTCTTTGAACGCTTCTATGGCACGGAACTTTTAGAGACGATCGACGTAGGCCGAAATCTATACGATTTAATAGAGGAGGAAATAAAGCAGGGGAAACGAATAAGCATGGCCGCATTACAAGGCCTCTTTATTCGTAACCACGATGCCCAGAGCGCACTCGCGGCCTGTCGGCAAACTTTTCTCAAAATTAAAAGTACTTAGATTGCCACTAATCATCAGAAGATACACTGCACAGATAATTCACAGCCTACATAATCCCCCCTTCAATGAAATTATGCATATATCAAAACACAGGCTTCCGCTTGCGTCCTGTGAACTTTGAATCCTTCGGAACACCCTCCTTCCCTCGTTTCCGGTACAACTAGAGGGTGTGACATTTGTTGGAGATAATCTGTGCATGACTTGATACTCACCTCTTTTTTACGCAAAATCCAATCCCTATCAATAACCTTTTGCGACTTTCGTTTACCATTTCTATCTTTTCGCAAATCTCTCGCTCTTCTTTTTTCGAATCTCACTTTTCCATTTTCTACCACATCTCCATCTAATCCTTGGGGTATCTGCTGCTGCTGTCCCCCGCCACCTCCAACGTACAAACACAGGAATACTTTTCTCGCTTTATTTGAATTCGGGTAATCAACAACCACACCTCCTCCGAACCCTGCTTTCTGTGCTATCGAGGTGATGAGCTGTATTTGATCGTCTGATGAGGGGTAGAACTGGAACACAGCTCGTGAGGGGTTCCGAAGAGCAGAATGAAGGGTGGTGAAGAATCTATTGAGCCTATGTGGTGGTGAGGATGTAGGATGGGATGTCTCTGCGTTAAGCAGCCATTGCAGAACGGATATACTGGAAGATCGAGATGTATGAGTTGCAGACCAGGTTTTGAAGGAGGCAGATGGTTGGCATACCTTATAGCACCGTCAAAACTTCCAGGCCTGAAACCAAAGCCTTGACCGATATCTTGTAGAAATAAATCACCTTCGACCTCGCGTTCCAGTGCAACCTCTGATATAAGCATGAGGTATATCTAAAGGAATAGTTGAGATCAGATTACCTAGCATGCTCGGTGCAATGTCAACGCCTGCCCAAAGATACCCCTCTTCGTCCAGAATTTCGCCGGATAAACCTGACCCACATCCAATATCTAACAGAAAGGCAGGTTCGTTTGGAGGTAGATTCAAGAGTTCCAGAGCTCGATAAGTCATATCAGCCTGGATTTGCTGATTCCGGGTGCTGGGATCGTTAATGTACGTTGAACACGAGGAGTTACATCGAAGGCGCACTTTTTGGTGTACTTTTTGGCTTCGGTATCACCATAATACTATCGATACTATTATTATTATATCGTGGATATTCGATAAGAAATATGAATTTACGATTTCGGGAGGCGCCTGGAGCTCTGGTCTTGACATTTTGGGTTAAGAGAAATATTGATTGATGGTGGAGAAAGAAGAAGAAGAAAGGCGCTTATATTTCCAGATCATACGCGCTCTTCACTTCCATGGCAACATCAAGCAAACAGTATCTTACCCGCGGCGAAGAGCTATGGAAAGGAAGATCAGAGAAAGTTGTCAGTGAATAAAGTTTTCTACATATCCATGCATCTCAGATGTCCCAGAATGCAGAGTTGTTTGCCTTGACTTATGGAGCTCTGGTGGTACAACTTATCCAAGACTACGAGGATTATGCGGAAGTTAACAAGCAGCTGGAGAAGATGGGGTATAATATCGGGACACGATTAATCGAAGACTTTTTGGCAAAGAGTAATCTAGGAAGATGTTCTGATTTCAGGGAAATTGGAGAAGTGGTGGCAAAGGTAAAATGTTTTGTACTGATTCATATTCATCCATCCGAATGCTATATGTGTATGTGATACCAGGTCGGCTTTAAATCATTTCTCAATATCTCGCCGTCCATTACACACCAAGCGGCACCTGCACCGACTTCACCTACCCGGCCGGGGAGTACTCCCCAGGCTCACAGCGCTGGGTCATCGTTTTCACTGATATTCGACGAGAATCCGTTGGCGGAATTCGTGGAACTACCCGAGGATGCTCTCGAGGGAGGTCTGTGGTTCAGTAACGTTCTTTGTGGGGTGATCAGAGGTGCGCTCGAGATGGTAAACGCGTATATCCCTCGGACGATGATAACACGAGCTCAATACTCATTTTTTCGCAGGTCCAGATGCAGGTATCCGCAGAGTTCGTATCGGACGTTCTACGAGGAGACGAGACGACGGAGATGAGAGTAAAACTGATCAAGCATTTGGAGGAGGAAGTGCCCATTGGAGACGACTAGATTCACGCAGTCTAGAAATAATAGTGTAACGAAGAAATGTGCTGCCGTTTGTACGACGTTCACCATCGATCCAGCCTGTTGAGTTTGCGCGCCGTTTTGGCGTTGGTCTGGGTTCGTTGTCCACGGACCTGCGAAAACAAAAACAAAACGAGTGTGAGTGAGTGTTGCTGACGCGCGGATGAAAGAAAGTAAAAAGTGAAAACTGACGGGCAAGTGCATAGCGTGCCGCCGCCCAACATAACTCCCAATCATCCGTTGATGCGCAATGTTTTCCCTGATCTCCCGTCGCAGCTCTGACTCGATCCTCAACCCCGTCAACGGATCCCGGGATCTCTTCTCCAGGGTCTTCCTCTCTCTCGTCGTCGTCTTTCCCTTGGCGTCTTCCGCAGGACTTTGACCTATCCGCAGCAGCTGTTCCTCCCTCTTGTGCTTCTGCGCGGCTTTGGCGGCGTTGAATTCGGCGTGGAGCTCCTGTATGGATTTAGACGGAGGCCGGGCGACGAAGGTCACTGGGGCCAAGGGGTACTGGGGTAAAGGGAGGGCGGTTTTCGGGGATTGCAGGAAAGAGGCGAGAGAGGTGGTTTGGAGGGGTGTTAGATCTTTCACTCTGCATCTGTCGTGGATCTGGAACCGGGCGCATAGTCGATGCGAGAGGTGAGGACCGACTCCGTATATAGACGTGAGGGCAAACTGGATACGTGGGTTAGCATAAGTTGTGCAAAGAAAAGAAAAGAAAGGCTGGAGAACGAACACGGGCGAGCTGGTTGTCAGGTAGATTTATACCGAGGATGTGGACCATGGGTGAGGTATGTAAAGATTCTGGAAAGCGCGAGAAAAATTCACACCACGCGGTACTTTTGCTTCGAACCATCATCACGAGTATCTCTCATTTTATTCTATGGCTACCAGCAAAGCCGAAGGCCGTCGCGAAGACGCACTCGCCAAAGAACGCGAACGAATGCGCGAAGACTTTGAGCGCCAGAAAAAGAACCTCATCGACGAGACCGAAAAATCGCGCCCCTCGTCGCATCGTTTCGTCGGCCAGAACGACTCCATGGAGGACTCGCTGAAATACAGCACCGTGGGGCTCGTGCATCTCGAGGAGTTTCAGCAAAAACGCAAAGAACTCGAGGAGGCGAAGGCGCGCGAGGCGGCACGCACGAACGAGCTCAAGTATGTGGTTTTCTTGCTGTGGGGGGGAAAGATTAGATGGCTTATAGGACATGGAGAAATTCTTTAGGGATGACATCAAGAAGGTGAGGAAGAGGAAGAAGGCGGCGAAGGCGACGCTGTCGTTTGCGATGGATGATGACGGGGAGAGGGAGGAATTTGTCGGTAGACCCGCGTCTGAGCCGCGGGCTGCGTCCAAGGATGAGGGAGATGCGGGTGGGGATGGCGATGGGGATGACGGGCGGGCGAAGAAACGGAGCAGGTTTCGCAAAAACCCCAACGTCGATACCTCGTTCCTGCCTGACAGGGAGCGGGAAGAGGCGGAGCGAAAGGAACGCGAGCGACTTAGGCAGGAGTTTCTTCGGAAACAGGAGGAGTTAAAGAATGAGGATATAGAAATCACGTACTCGTACTGGGATGGGAGTGGACATCGGAAGAGTGTTGTGGTGAGCTGCAGCCCCACGGCTGGTGTGTTTCCGTCTGTCTTTTACGGGTCTGACGAGCAGTTTGCGCGGTAGTGCAAGAAAGGCGACGCTATCAGCACGTTCTTGGACAAATGCCGACAACAGTTCCCTGAACTCCGTGGTGTGAGCGTCGATAACCTGATGTATATCAAGGCTGGTTACCTACTCTCTATGTACTCTCGCTGAAGCTGATACAATTCCAGGAGGATCTTATCATACCCCAAGTACGTACCCTCTTCACCCCGCATTTCTACACTAACACTAACACACACACTTTTCCTTTTTTCTTTTCCCGTAGCACTACACTTTCTACGACTTTATCGTCAACAAAGCGCGCGGCAAATCGGGACCGCTGTTTAATTTTGACGTGCACGACGACGTGCGGCTGCTTGCGGATGCGACGAAGGAGAAGGACGAGTCGCATGCGGGGAAGGTGGTCGAGCGCAGTTATTACCAGCGCAACAAACATATCTTCCCGGCGTCGAGGTGGGAGGTGTTTGACCCGGAGAGGGATTATGGAAAGTATACGATAGCGTAGATTTTACTGAACAAGTTGTTCGCAATTATGGAAAGTATACGATAGCGTAGATTTTACTGAACAAGTTGTTCGCAATTACGGAAAGTATACGATAGCGTAGATTATGAGACTACTGCTGAGTACTGAGTGTCGGATAATCCGGGATGAACAATCGGAGTATGTAGTGATATAACACTGATCCACAATCTTCTTCCACTACTTCCATCTTTCATCTCTAAACCCAAATGGCTGGTACAGGCGCGCGAGAAAACGTGTTCGCGACGCGGATGGCGCTGACGAACACCAAGCTCCGTCTCAAAGGCGCACAGACCGGGCATTCGCTGCTCGCGAAGAAACGGGATGCGCTGACCACGCGGTTCAGGGCTATCCTCAGGAAAGTCGACGAGGTGCGAGCCGTAGCTTTGGTTTCTCTCGTGTTCACACATTTATTTATCTTTCCTTTCCATCAGGCGAAGCGCAAAATGGGCAGAGTGATGCAGCTGGCGTCGTTGTCGATGGCGGAAGTTACGTATGCGACGGGGGATATCGCGTATCTGGTGCAGGAGCAGGCGAAATCGGCGGCGTTCAGAGTCAAGGCGAGGCAGGAGAACGTGTCGGGGGTGGTGCTGCCTGCGTTTGAGGTCGACAGGGTTCCGGGATCTGGCAACCTCACTGGGCTGGGGCGCGGCGGACAACAAGTGCTACGGGCGAAAGAGGTGTATGCAAAGGCGGTTGAGACGCTGGTGGAGCTGGCGTCGCTGCAGACGGCGTTCACCATCCTCGACGAGGTGATCCGTGCGACGAACCGCCGGGTGAACGCTATTGAACATGTGGTGATTCCGCGGCTGGAGAACACGATCAAGTATATCATGAGCGAGCTCGACGAGATGGATCGAGAGGAGTTTTTTAGGTGTGTTTTCTTAGGCCGATATCTCTCATATCTCTCAAATGTTTTACGTAGATTGAAAAAAGTGCAGGGAAAGAAGAAAAGAGATACGGCTGCGCGACAGAGCGAGCAAGAAGCAAAAGCAAAGGAAGAGGAAGGGGAAGTAAACGATGAACAGTCCACGGATTTGCTCAGTAACAAGGACAGCGATGTTATTTTCTGATTTCTCTCGATGTAGTTATATAAACGAAGCGCAAAAGTACATGAAACCATTACTACAGAAAAAAAGTGAATGAGAGCGCGGTGAGTGAGAGGGGGAACACAAGACGCACGTCGACCATCTCCACATCGGTGCTGGCAGCAGCCTTGCGGTTTTTCCTGTCGAGAATCGCGCGTCTGTCCTTGTCGAGCTTGATAGTGGTGATAACGACATTGCTCGGGTGGATGCCGATGGGGGAGGTGGCGCCGTTTGACTTGTCTCGCTGGACACGGTCGACGTGGATGACCCATTTCTTCCTGTAGACCTGGGTGACTTTGCCCTCTCTGCCTTTGTATTTGCCGCGCACGATGCGGACTTCGTCGTCTTTGCGGATAGGCAGGGACCGGGCCTGTGAGGATGAGTTCCAAAAAGATTTGAGGGGATTATGGAGGTAGTTACATTGTGTTTGCCGCGGAGCTCCTTGGACAGCGCAGAGGACATGATCTTTCTCCGGATGGACGACGGAGCGGAAAAATGCGCTTTGTGGGCCTTGCGCCGGGAGGACGAGACGTCTAGAGCGGCGGTTTCACGGGCACAGGACGGGATAGAGTATCAAGACCCACCAGCGTTGAACTTCATTTTTTGAGGGGCTCTTGTATGCCTTGGATGCCCTGTGCGGAATATTTCGTCGTGTCGGTGGATGGTGTGGTCGTGAGAAAAAAGATTATAGTTGGTACTATAAGCACGTGATAACGCATATCCGTCGACGAAATGTCGTCATGCAACGTCGTTTCGGGGACTGATCGCAGAGACCTACGTAGCCCGACGTCATCATGTCTTACTCGTCCAAGAGCTATAAAAGCCGTCCAGTTTGAGGCTGGTCAGTATCTGCTCTAATCATGTCCGACCCAGGCCGCCAAAACTTCACTGACAAGGCTTCGAACGCTTTAAAGGTCTGTATAATCGTCTCCGATGCATTTGGCGTGTGCATGGCTCATCTTTTCTTTCGGCAGCCCGACTCCGAGAAATCTACTTTGGAGAGTTTCGGCGACTCGGCAAAGACCACCGTTGACTCGCTAGCTTCCACCGCGGAGCCCGAGGTCAGTCCTAGCACTCACATCGTCGTTCATTGCTCAAATAACTCACTCCAATCCAGAGCCAGAAATCTGTGCCTCAAAAAGCCACTGACACCCTCAGCTCCAACTCGAACGACAACCAAGTACGACGTTTTCCCTCGTATCTGGCTGATTGATTGCTCATTCTCTCTCTCTCAAGGATTCGTTGTTGGCCAAAGCCCAGAACGCCATTGGACTTGGAAATTCTGGAAATTCGAGTTAATTGTGTGTTTGATGCAGAAGATATGTATGTACAATGAATAAATACACGTTTCTCTATACACGAATGCTTCAGAGGGCGAGAAGATTCCCCGCTTCTGATGCTTCGAAGTTCAGCGCTACCTCGAGAAATTGTTCCCATCGTCTTCGGAGCAAAGAGATAGTTCAAGTAATTTCTACAAAACTGGCGCACTTCTCCTTCCTGCTCATGTCTAAATGTCTTATTTTCTGCCTTTCACACATGCAGATATCGGGGTGTTAGCATCAACCCGTTATACTAATAACTAACCCTTCCTGTATTCAAGAATCAAGAAGCAAGGTAGCTCCACAGCGTTCAACCTCGTACTAATTTCTCTATTGGAAGTTCAACCTCGTACTCGAGATGCATGACTGAAAACAGAATAAATATAATATATCATCTCGTAACAGAAAGTAAGCAATCGTATCCGACAGTTGACCTAGGTAGTACTCCACCCGAGATTTATACTGGGCCTGCCTTCCCACCCACCAAAATGTTATTGTAATCAGATGGCAGAATACTACCACACTCATTCCACATCTTTTGCCACTCTTCCTGGCCTCCGGATGTAAATTGGAAAGAGTCCAAGTCCTTTTTCATATATTCCATCACCCTGAGAATATAGTCCCACTTTGATGTACCCTTTATGTTCTGTTCTATGTGCTGGTACAACGATTTTTTCTGAGGCATCGTGAGATCAATGGTTGCAATGTTCCTGGAAGTCTGGGAACGCGTCAAAACACCCGTGAATACGTCTGAGTTGGGTTTTGCTTGAGGTGAGTAGGCACGTTTGCTATTGACGTATATAAGAGGGTCGGCGCAATGCGTATAGGTGATCATTATGGTCGATCTTGAGACTAGAGGAAAAAAAAAATTGTTCAGAGATTGGGAAAAAAAAGTGTTTTATGGGGCTGACTATGGGTCCAAGATATGGACGCTAACGCACTTGGTCGTTTGATATCTTTTGATTCAGTACGCTTTTCGACCTGTACTGCCATATCCACGTCCGTCAACGGAGCGGCGGTGACCACAAGGATGGACGGGACCAACAAGAGAAACATAGCCAACAAGCGCAATGGTGACAGAGTGAGCATCGGTGATGGTGGCAACTGTTTATGAGGTCGAGAAATTATGAAGAAGGGCGAGCGTTTTCCGCGAGGAGAGATTCGTGAATGATAGATGATAAGGACCTGGAATTTAAACAGCGCAAAAGAAAATATATAAAATAAAAAACGCAATGCGGATGATGTTAGTATCCTATGCGCACAAAAGAAAGAAAGGAAGAAAAGAAGAGAAAAATGAGAGATAAAACAATGCAATACCTGAGCTCGAGGGGGTGGACACGATGGACGGTGGACGGTGGACAGTGTACGGTGGGGACGTCGATCAAAGAATCAAAGGGATCAATCGTGAACCAGGAATTCCGACCAGCAGAAAATTCTTTCACTTTTGATGTGGATGGTAAACAAGTTAAGGAGTCGGTGTCACCGTTTAGATGAACCGTCGGATGAAGGGAAAAGAAGTAAAAGACCCCTAAGGCAATCATGGGACCCTTGCTCCGCCGTTGGAACAGAGAGAGATAACTATAACTATAAAGGGAAATTTTGCACGGTGCGCTCGAGGCTATGGGCAGATAAGGAAGTTTCAGACTGATAGCTTCTGCTCAGTTTATATTTGTTGACTAGTGTTGCCCTGCGGGGACCTATACCTTGCTTGGTCACATTTTCCGAGACTTATTTTCACGATACATCCTAGCCTGCCATTAGGATGTATTGGGGAGATGGATCATGGAGGACGGAAGAAGTGTTAAGATCATGCACACCGTGTAACCGTGCCAGAGGTCACAGAGTGTCTAAGTGCGGAAGACGAATGGGACAGTAGTGAAGTTATTAACAACACCGCCGTTACGCCGTTAGTCCCCGGAGGACGAGAGTATAGAAGGGAGGAGCTGAGTAGCAGCCAAGTCGGAGCGGCGGTATCGCCGGTGACGAGGAGCGAGCCAAAGAACTTATAAGTCCAAAGGCTGTAGAGAGAGTACTTCAAGGCGTTGAGCCTGAAGACTTAGAGAGGAGCTAAGTTGAGAAGGGAGATCTAAGTTGATAATTAAACTGAGGAACTACAGTAGCGTACAGGCAGTATTTATATCTACGGAACGGCGTATCGGTGCGGAGCGTCAGACTAACTACTAGGAGCTATACGTGTAGTACCTGCAGGGTAAAAGTAAAAGACAATAAGGAGAGACTAGAACGTAAGGGTATGTGTAGCGAGAAAGAACAATAAGGAGAAATTACAATAAAGGTGGATCTTTGGAATGCCGAGCGGCGAAATGGAGGCCCGAGGCATGGGCTTGACAAGAAGGAGATAAGTATACTGAATGCAACTTAGGAGTCAAACCAGTTGTACCGATGGCGACGGGAAGGCATCGGTTTTTGGAAGAAATACCGTAGGCGAAGGAGCCAAAGGAGGGCAAACCGGAACAACTGCCCTACATTACAAAACCGAGGGACGAGGGCGGCAGGAAGGTGCAGGGAAGTACACTGCTGCACCGTTCTTTTCTAGGTTTTCATTAGATCTGTTTCAAAAGTTTCTGATAAATGATATTTCAATGATTTGTTGTATTCTTTGCAAATATTTGTAGAATCATTGATTTTTGAAAATTTCCCATGGATGTTCTGACAGAATGAAGAATCTTTGACTTTTTTTTTCAAAAATTTAATGAAAGCCTCATTTTCGAAAATCCCTTCCTGCTTGCTGGCAATTCTCAGACCAGGCAGAAAATAAAATTTTGTTCAAGTCTGTCCGACAAGTGGTCAGATGACATGGACTTACAAATTCCCATGCAGTGAAAAATTTTCATCCCTTCCTTTTCCTCCTGCCATGACGACACCAGTCCACTTCAACAGCTCTCCCTGGTTTGTCAAAGCCTCAACATCAACTTCAAGGCCTCAATCTCTGCCTCAAGGCTCTAACGTCAACCTCAATACCTCAGCATCAACTTCAAGGCCTCACCAACTTCAAGGACTTGACATCGACTTCAAGATTTTTCTCTTACATCACTACGAGTCGATATCATTATATTCTTCAAGTCAAATGTTGGCACACTCAGTCTGATATTCATGTAGGTAGTGTAGATCCTAGTGTAGTATATAGATACTTTGCAATGAAATTTTTGATGTATAGCATTATTGGAAAAAAGGATGAACCGGTTTGAGCCGGTTGTATTGAAAAGAACCAATAATTACTGATTTTTAGTAGTGTGCGGGCTCATACATGCCGTTGTTTTATTCAAATATTTCAAAAGACTATGGATAGATTGTGTCATGAAGTACGTAGCCCCTATCATTTTCCTTTTCTCACCGTCTCTACGCCCTTATTTGTACGATACATCACTCCATCACTTTCACATCCCA